>JANTFA010152527.1:0-20888 GCA_026413405.1 Phytosciara flavipes
GCACGAATTAATAAATTATCGAAAGACGTGATTCCGATTCGATGTTCGATAAATTTTATATGATCCATAGAGATCTTTAGAATTTCATTTACTCTTGCGTAATGGCATCAGCCATAGCAACAATCTGATCAAAACATTTCGGGTAATTTGAAGAGAATTTATTCACCATTCCGATCGAAGAATCACAAAGTGCTGTTATAATTCAATTAATGAAAAATATTTTGTAGGACGTTCCCATTATTGGATGCACCCACTGTGCACACAGGTTGATAATCATAAATAAACTGACACTTTGATGTTCAATTATTGAAATCGATAAAACCAACATAAAACCAGAAAAACAACATTATTATAACTCCACCATAATTAAGGTTTATACCTTTGGATTAGGCGAAACAGAGTCGTCGTCGTTACCATAATTTTTAATTAAAAAATAAATGTAGCGGCTCGATTGTGTTGTTGTTATTTTGGTACATAAAATTAAAATTTAAAAAATTTGAATTTCAAACAGACACAAAAAAACGACCAACAACAAAACCCACAGCTGGAACACTTTGACGATGAATACAAAAGTAGATATGGAGAAAAAAAACTTAAAATCAAATGGTCCGCAAGATTTATTTCTGGCTATTTAAGCATACAAAACAGAATCTCTCCACAGCCATAAATTGTGTCGTCGTTTAGTCGTTTCTGTTTGAAGACAAATGAAAATAGCAATTTTTTACATCTTATTACGGTCTATACAATTTTTGGATGTTGAGAATATGTTTTCGTTAGCAAAACATCAAAATATTAGTCAACATTTTATGTGATTTGAATTTAGAAATGGCAACAACTTGGGTCGTAGAACCGCACAGCCTAATCAACCATTTGTTATCGAAAACGATGACCAAAATAAGCACTTGAGCTCTTGGTAGATTCTATTTATTCAAAATGTATGTTTGAACAAATGAAGTAAAAGATTTTGAGTCAATTTTCTAGACATATTCTTATCGCCAGAAGTAATAGATTCAAATCTAGTGTCGTGAATTCGTGATACATTTGCAAGAAGTTATTAAAAATGTGTTTTTAGGCAATATTCCCACATGAGTAGCACATGACGCTCTATACTGCAAACGATTGACGTGAAATACTTTTTTCTTCATATAAAATTATCTGACTCAAACACCGTAACCAGCAGCTGTACGAAATATTTAAACGACCCCAATCAATGACAATGTACAAAGAGTTAACCACACGTTATTTTGAGTTTACTTTTGAGTAAAATATAATTTAGAGTTAGACAAAGCAAACACATAATTGTGAGTCCAATAAAGGAAAGAAAAATTAAAAGCGGAAGCGTTGACATTACGAAACAAGGTGTTAGGGCGATAAAAGATCAATTAATTGAGCATGTATGCAACGACATACCTTCAGCTTTATTAAAGCAATAACGAGGGCATGACTCCTAATACACTCATTAAACGAACGACTTTCTCATAAACTCGAATACAGTGCGTGCATCCTCCGCCTCCCTATCGCAACGGAGCTGCGAAAAGTGGACTTTTCAATGCGTAATTTGGATGATGATCGACGGGTCTGTTTGCACGGTTTTTCAATATTTTGTCTTTTGTAACTGAGTGACGAAATAGATTTTACTGCCTGTCCCATGCGAAAGTTGAACATTACATGGCAATATGCATCCTGCAAAAATGATCCATTACATGTGGAATAGTTTCGGTTCATTTTACATGAACTTTTATGAGAAATTCAATATTTGCATGTGACAGGGAGTACATTGGATACTGCTACGTTTTTGTGTGCTTTTGAGTAACTTCCTTCGGTAACTGGTAACAAGTGTGGAGTTTGCATATATCAGCCGAAGGCGAGATATGTAATTGCACTCAGTTGCAATCAGTTGCCCAAAGACACACTTGTGAGTTTCCTTTTATCACCAAAGGGGTTTGTCCCGTAATTAACTACTTTCGCTGCGTCCAATGTAAAGCACTATTTCGAATATATACTTTTGGTTGCTTCATACCTCACAATCCTCACACCAGAGCCCAATACTTATCGAGCGACACCTCTAACCATTCGGCTATTGAGATATATTACCGCCGTGAGCTTGATCGTTCAGAGTATATTTCGTTCATACAAATGTTTAATTCTGGGCTGATGGTTCTAGATAAAGTTGAAAGCAACACGTTGAGAAATTGGGTGTTTGTGTCGCACGATGTGGGATATTAAACTCGCTTCGTTCGTTTGATGACATCACATCTAGTGACAAAAACCACCACATTTCTTAACCTAGGTACATAAAACACTATTTTTGTTGGTGCTCCTGTGTATGAAAGAAGCGTTTATTTAATGACTGTGTTAGGTTAGGAGACATGTTCATTAATCTACAAGAGGAAGTGAAACATTAGTTTAAGAAAAGCTTTAAAATATAAAATTCCTCCAACAATAGTGTTGTTTGGCTTAATTAAGTGAGACCAAATTAATTTACATAATTTGAGTACACAACACACATCTCGATCGAAGCAAATAACAGAAATTAACAAAATTGTTAAAATGTAATATGCAGAATGCCTAAACTCTATGCCTTCCAGCTATGCCGTTGGTTACCTTTCACTTGACTGGTTGTTTCTTCTTCTTCTCGTTTCAAACATTTTCCCAAATATTTATTCACACGAAAAATGCAACAAACAATACACACGGTCTCGTGTTTATTTCTTTAACATATTTTTCCATTCCCCGTCTAATCTATGCCATCATGTTTAGTTATTTGGAAACTAATATATCGTGTCTTCTTTTTGCCATTTAAGACATATCTTTCGATAAAATGTTAAACAATAAATTTTAACAAATATACAAACTGCAATTCTATTTTATTGTTGCGCAAACATTTTTGTAGCCGTAAGGTTACTTTATTATTGTTCCAATCAAGCTATTCGATGAGTCCGCACTGTACCAACTATTTTGGTGTGAAGTGGCTGTTCAAGTAAAGTAATTGAAATAAGAAATCAACGAGTCTGTATAATTAGGGACCTCCGTGAGGGGATAAGTTAAATACTGATGTGAACTATAAAATTGAGTGGTCATTAAAATATCCCCTGAAACGGTAAGGTGTGCGAGTCACGACAGTTTTGTTCTTTTTCTATAGACACTGAGTACAGTCCGTAAACTTAAGAGAACGTTGTATTTAGTTTATCCTGCTTCCGACTCTTTTGGCAGGTTTCAATGTTTTAGTTAGTTGTTTTTCACAGCAGCAAAAAACTTCGTCACAGCGAGAAAAGGAGCTACTGGAAATTTCGCACAAACAATTGACTGCGCTTAGTTTAAACCACGTGTAAGTTGGTATCAAAAAACCTTCTTTTCCATCTGTCAAAACTTTTCACTCAAAAAAGTGACATTTTAAACGTCAAAATCAAATCTACTAGGAAACAGTCCAAGCAATTGCGGTAGAATCAATGAGAAGTCATTGATTCTGTGACCTTTCGCTATATTTATCTTTTACTGACATTTGAAATGTCACTTTTGACAGATGGAAGAGGCCAACTTCAACTGTCTCGTCACTGATGTTGTTTTACTGTAAAGATGAAAGTATTTGAATGGATTACGAGAGTTTTACATTTGATTGGAAAAAGATGTCTCAACGGGTGATCAATTTCAATTGCGTTCCCGGTTCCCGGTATTCACATTAGCCCTTTTTTCGCTGGGATAAAGTTGCTGCTGGAAGACAAAATGTTCTAAAGCATCAAAAGTTGTCAAATGAGTCGACAGAATGACTGTATGAACACACAAGACGATAAATTTACCGCCTGTAGTTTGATCTCTCAACAGTTCTCTTACGTTTAAATACAACAAATGTTAAAGCAAATTTGCATCATCTTCGAGTGAACAATTACCGCGCTTAAATCATCAGCGAAAGATGTTACAGTAAATCAGCGAAATTTCGCAACCTGTTAGGTTGTTCACAATTCTTTTTATTATGAATTCAAACATAAAACGTTCATCAAAATGTTACCTGTAATTTAAATTGCAATTTACCTCAACTAAAACTCATCTCAGATTCTCTGATAAACATAGGTTACAATATGCACAAAGTAGTAGTGTCATTTGCACGTAATACGAAGGAAAAAAAATGTTTTGTGATTTCTATTTCGAGTGCGTGCAATGAGGCATTAAAATAAAATGCCAGCGGCCTGGCATGTGTATAAGCTAATTTAGATTAGCAATTAAGATAGAATACGATGAATGGAAGCAACAGATCAACCGATTATTGTCTATAATATATGTCCAAAGCGTAACGGTTCTTTCTCGTCGGGAAACCTGACTGTTGTGACGGATAATTAATCTTAAAATTAACATTGACAGCTCGGCAGTGTTTTGAATTGCCTTTAAGAGTATGGCTAATGATTGCTGTGCCACACAATTTTGAATTTCATCATTCAATTATTTTCAGGTCAATCATTTTCCGATACTTACAACAACAACAACAACAACAACTAATGAATGCCGGAATTTCTGTGAGACCACAAATAAAAGCCCATTTATAACTCTAAGTGTCAAGCCGGACAATCCATTCGACAGAGAGGAGAGAAAAAACCGATCGAACAAAAACAATAACCAAACTCTAATATCCAACACATCGTGTAATGGTGTGGCGAAAAAAAAGATTGAGTACGAAAAAGTAGCAAGTAAAAATAGTACCAGACAAAAAAGTGGATCCAATGGATGAGTTTCTGTTCAGAGATCTGTTCGGATGATTGTTAGAAAAACAACATGAGTTGGCATAATTAATTTCTTTTTGAAATTATTCTCGCATGAATTGAATTAAAATTGAGAGAAAGCATAAAGCAACTGGAACTACAATGTGATACCCTTACATAATTGCGTTTTTAAAGCCGTCTGTCATTGGCTATAACGTCAGAAATACGCAGCGAGCTCTACCCAATATTTTCTCATCATAACGAAAGAAATGTTCAGACTTATGAAGTAATAGACTTCGTATCAACAACTATTTGAACAATTGATGTGACAGATTCTAGTAATACGTTTTTTGATTGTAACAAAGCTAAATATGCCTTGAACTTGCGTGAGATGTAATGGAACATTAAGTCTCTGCTTCCACATTGATATTTTGACGAGTGTGAGAGTTATATGCAGTGCCGAAGACGAGGGATGCATTACCACTCGTCAAAACAAAAATTTGGAAACAGCTACGTACTGTTCTTCACGTGCTTCTGCTCGTTAAATGTAAAAGCGAACCGCAACATGCGCTCACCGAGCAGAAGCACATAGAAATTTTGGCTTTGGCTCTTCTATTGTTGGTATCAAAAGTCGGTTTTGTTCGCAACTGCCAAAGTGACGTTTTAAACGTCAAAAGCAAACTTATTGAAAATCAATATAATAAATTGTCTACATCTCTTAAAGACTTAGTAATTGGAATAGAATCAACGAAAAATGTTTTTGCGACAGCATCTAATATTTATTTTCGAACATCTGAACCGTCACTTTTTGACAGATAGAAAAAGCCAACATTGATTCTTACAGATTCTCAAAAATCGATCGAACATTATGTTCGATTGTTTTTTTGATATCTTATCATTTTGTAAACCTTTCTTTCAGCTTAAAAGCTTTGATTGACGTTATAGACAAGTAATCGATCTCCTACCTGTTTCCACCGAAGTAAAAATCGAATTACTTTGCTTAAACGTCAATCAAAAATTTTTTAAATTTCAAGAAATCATCACAAATGTTAAGATAAAGCTAGATGTCTACTACTGTTTGGCAATCCCACATCTCCTCAACCATCTCATGTAACACATTTATCTAAAGGTTGAAGAGCCGAAAACAATTTTTTTTCTTAAATAGAAAATCTTGGGCAACAGATTTTTTGCTCAAATTATAAATTGTTTTTGGTTGAGATCATTATGCCCGATCTATTATGTATGATTTAGTGCGTATACAATTTACATTTTATACATGAAACCAGTAATTTAGTTGTCTATTTTATGTACGTTTAAGCTGGAAATTTTTTTTGTGTTTCTTTGGATTATTTATTATTCGTAATGAATAATATGAATTTATTTTTTGCATATATGCCGCCGCCGCTGCTTTATTCACATTCAGCGTATTGTAATTTGAAACATACCTGAGCCAAAGAGCAAGTTTGAAAATAAACTTTTTGCTTAGACTATTTGTCTGTGTTGTTTGGAAAATTATCCACTTACCTGAAACGAAAATGAGAGAAAAAAAATTAAATTAAAATTTTTTACTGATTTTTTATCGGGTCAGTAACATTTTGATGGGAATAAAAAACGTTACGAACGAACAACAAAGTTTAGAAAATATTTTCTGCAATGGCGTTGCGAAAAGTGAACTTTTCCATGTATGTTTTGGGTGGTCTGGTCAATGGAACACCATCTTTTCACTCAAGCTTACTTTTTGTCACTGATTTTGAGACATTTATCGTACAGCTATTTTGGTAACATACGCCAAAATAGAAATTTTCCGCAATAGATGTGCAAATTGTCAATCCATACAATAAACAGAACAAATTTCGAACCCCCAACACCAAGGTCTCATGATTATCAAGCAACACCTTTAATTGAACCAATTTTTCATGGAGCTATGCAGGCCACTTGATCGTCTGTTGCGCAATAAGTATTTAATCACCGAGTTGATAAATGGAATGGTTTTTGACAATAGACGTGAAGTTATAAAACGAACGAAGTGAGGTGAAAACACAATTTCTCAACGTGTTGCATACAACGCTTCCTGCAACCAGCTGCGAAAAGTGCAAAACGAACGAAAAATTGTATGAGCAAACAAGTAGACCGCATTTTTGTACGCTTCACAAATTTGAAACCTCAATAGCTGAATGGTTAGAGGTATTGCTCGATGAGTATTGAGCGTTGGTTTCGAGGGTTCGAATTTTGGTCAGGGCGGGAATCTACTTAAGGTTAATGGTTCGAAGGAAGTGACAGACAGCTTGTAAGAAAATCGATTTCGTCACTCAGTGACTAAAAGCAAAATATGGAGGAACAGAACAAAAAAGACTCATCAGACCCACTTTCCGCAGAGCCGTTGAATAAATAACTATTCGCGGAAAGAAACATTAAAAATGCAAAATCTCATGATAATTATTCATGTTCCAAACATCTATTCGGCAACGGCCTTGAAACTTTACGCATTGGAAAAAAAATCAGTTTTGTTGAATTTTTCGTCTACAATATGACGAGGTCGAATTCATTTCTCTGATGATTTACCAAATGAATTCGCATTGGCAATAAATAACAATCTATGCAGGATCCCATTAGATAACTGGGTGAGACCCATTCATAAAACAATGAAATAGAGTACATTGCAATTGAGTAAATAAATCGTTTAAAATTTTCATGCGATTGACCTGGGACCTTCGTTTCCTATAAATCAAAAGCAACATAAAATTTAAACGAATAATATCATGAAAATTTCAATTCAGTTAAAGTCTCCGCTTCAATAGATTCGGTAGAATATTATGTGCGGTCAAAAGTGTGGGTCTCCTCCGAACAAAAGCATCACATAATTCATCCAATTTTATATGCTAAACACTACCAAACACTACCAACTGACTCATCTTGAGCCAATGAATGTTTCGGATTTAATTAATTTTTATGTAAATGAAAAAAATTGTAATTCAAAGAATCATAGGAAGTCCACTCAAGAATCAAGAAGGTGCACTAAGATAAACATTGTTTATGGGTGTGTGATTGATGTCGATGAATCAAGAAAAAAATGTCAAGCCGAAATTATATTAATTTCGGTTTGTCGTTTGAAAAAAATATTCATGTTGAACTTGGACGTGAATCAATTATAACTTCGATTTTATTAATATGTGCATCGTGATGCGCATTCCGTCAATCAGATATGGAAATTTAATCTCTTCTTATGCTTGCTCATGTCCACTGAGGTACTGTAAATTTGATATTTTGTGTGTTGAGTGATATGGGAAGAATTTAGTTCCATTGATTGAACCGTAACATCACCTCCCCCCTCGCACGTCAAAATGTATGGAGAAACTTTCAAAAATGTATGAAGAGCGTATGTTCTTCAGACCCCCATGCTGAGGGTGCGTAATTTGTGAATGTTCTGTGGATCAGATTAGATTGGAGATGTGAGAGGCTTCCAGTCTATTAGGAGGAGGCGAAGACACAGATCATAGATCCTCTGTTTTCAACTCTCTAACCTGGTTGACGCTGTCACTGGAACCTTCCGGTTTTTGACAGGAATTCATTAAGGCGCTTTTCTTCTGAAGATGGTAGATCCTCATCATGGAGTTCATAATACTCGAAGGTGTTAAACCTGAGACTGGTGTAGAGCAGACAGTTTCTAAGAATGTGTACACCGGTCTCAGGGTCTCAGACCACAAGAACAGATAGGATTGATAGTTCTGTCTATTCTGTGTAGACGATCGTCAAGCTTGAAGATATAGGTTTATGAAAACTGTAAACTGATTGAACATGTAGCACCCCCACCTAACGCTTTTGTTCCTGTGAGGGCTCTAACACTAGCCGTATCAAACGATTTTATAACGAATTCAATTCGGTAGATCTGAAAAAAAGCTATGCAAAACAGGATTCCGAAGAAAACACATCCAAAATGTTGATGCAGCTGCTGAGAGAATACGAGATTCAAAGCAAATAATGAAATGAAAACAAACGAGAAGATTCAACTTGCTCGAACCAAAACGATGTTTCAGGTATAAAAAAAAGAACAATAAAAGAAGGAAAGAAAAACGATTTCAATGCAGGTATTCTTCTGGTTACTCTTTTCAAAACGATAGCACGTGTTCGTATTTTGCTTTATGGGTTTTTTTTCTCAGTTCGGATATTTTGTTTTGTTGTGTGTGTAGATCAAGGCAGGACTACATCATTTTGGTAAGCATATTGTGAAAGAACGCGTCACGAAGCAGAAAAGAAACCGTTTCGGTTTCGAAATCGTGTAATTTCTTGATTTTCAGGTTTTCATTTTGTCTGTTCCTAAATTACGTTCGTTTATGTATACTGCTGAATTCAGGAGAATTCCTTCTGGAGATGTTATAAAGCCAATGTAACAATTAAAGCAGCAGAATGTACTCACATTAACTTTCCGTTGTTTAAAAAAACGGTCGGGTAAAACATCGGTTCGACATGGCAGAAAAAGTGTATTTGAGATTTTAAATATTATGCCTCGGAGCAGTGAAGATAATTTTAGTTGAACTTTTAGTTCTAAAATCCGGTTAAAACGAAAACCAACCACGCCACACTTATTACATACATTCAGTTTCGCATTTCTCGAACGTATGAATTTTCCACTTCACTCAGCCAATAAATAATGAAAATGACAAGAGTCATCGTTTGGCTGAAGATCAAAAAATGTGAAGAAAAAAAACTGTTTTTTTTCACATCCTCAAGATGTTTCGATAAATTGAAAAGACTTTGCTACCGTCAACAATGAATGTTTTTGAGAGAAAAAAAGCAGAACAGTCAGCCGGGCCTGGGGGATTTTTCATCAAAAATTATTTGTTTACTTTAGCAATCAACGTCTTCATTACAATATCAAAACGATGTCATTTTTCTTCATATCTGTAGCCATATTAAGCTCCTTGAAGCAATCACTTTCCGTATATGGAATTAAATTTCACAAAATAAATTGATTTTATTTACTTGTCTTGAACCATTTATGCCGCGGAGATCACATAATTATGACTGCAGGACAGTAAACATTTTTTTCCTCGACTTTCTCTCTCAGAATCGAGCTAAAAGAGTGGAGCGTATGCAGTCAAACCTAACCATTTCTAGGTTACTTCAATAATTCCTCGAACCATTCTTCTATCCAAGAAGAAGTTTGATTTGAATTCAAAACGCGTAAAAATTAACCATGAAATTCATGTTATTAAACAAAATTCGTTTATGAGCCTGTCAGCCATAAATTGAAGTGAAAGAGAAAATTTAATTGACCTTTTTGGTTATGCATAAACTTGATACACAAAGCACAGACGAAATGCGGTGTTGTCATTCTTTCAACATCAACAAAAAAGTATGTGGGCGGGCATTTTGAAATGGAATGAAAAGAATTAAGAATTGAAGGTACAGCATTAAGGTGGACATGAAAATTAATCGACATTTCTTATTAGGGGCGATCCATAAAGTACGTACGATCTGAAGGAGGAGGGGCTCTTTAATATTGGGCATTTTCAGAATTTTCTCTGAATACAGTGGCGGCACACAATACATACGATCTTAGAGGCTAGTTCTCGAATTCATTTTTACACAAAATCACGTACAGGGTGAGGAGCGTACACTGCGTACGTACTTTACGGATGACTCCTCGTTATAGTTAACTGATATAAAACATAAAACAGAAAACCTCGATGAAAACATTCTCTGATGTTCATGATAAAAGTGTACCGCATGTAAATAAGCAATGACAATAATTTGATTGATTGTCAGGCAACGGATTCCCCTCTCTGTTTCTATTATGACAGGAAGTAATGCGTTGTGTTTATGTCCTAACTTGATAAACCCTATACATTCTGTTGCTTTGTTAAACACAATTTTCTTTTGATCGAATCAAATTCCATTCGTTAACTATGTTGGTGATACAGTTCGTACGAAACAATTTCACGTGATGTTTCGTGTCATTGACCCAAAAACATAAAAATCGGTTTGAAATTATTTGCCTCGTTTCCAATTTAACGATTCAACCCAGTAAATTGAATTATTTCCGAATAATTTGAAGCACACGCTTGATTTTGAAATTGCTCTACGCGATTTTAATGAAATTGTTAGCGAAATAACGGCTGGCCAACACATTTATTTTCATGAGAGACCAACAAAAATGTTTATTCTTTTTCTAATTAAGTTAATAGCTTCAATGTATCCGGTTCTGCTTAGATTGTAAATGAAAATTTGAATTAAATGAAATCAGCGGCAAAATTGTGCGGTGTCTAACAAAACGATATTCTCACAAAACTTCGGCTGAATTTACATGACAACAGTTTGAAGCTGAAAGCACACGAGCAATTTTGCTTTGATGAGATCAGAGTATATAGCACAATGGTCGACATCAGCTCAGAAGCCGTTCATAAATGACGTCACCCGATTCAGAGACTTTTCGACACTCTACTCGCGCAAACAGAGTCACGATTGATCCAAACTTGTTAGGGCCGTCATTTTTCCTTGTAACAGCGTCACCCACCGATTCGCCCTCTAATCGGTTTGTGGAATGGAAGTTCTTACCTCGGATTAGGCTAGTCAATGAGCGCAAATTTTGGGCTACTAATTTGCGAAACGGAAACTAAATGAGCTCAATGAGCGAAACGTTTTAGGCTACATGGTGGCTGAGGTCGACGATGGCATGCTGCAGAGAGGGGATAGCACGTGACTCGGTTATGGCTTGGTCAGAACCCAAGCAGGAAAGACATCTGGTTCTTTACAAAACGACAAGACCTGGATTAAATCAGATATCCGACGGATATAATCTGACAACTAGCTATGGTATGAGGCTAGCGATTCAAGCAAGTTAATGTGGTCCTGTAAAGGGTTCCTGAAAAGATTTTAATTGTGAGTTCCTACCGCGATCTGTGTGCATCGATCAGAAATGAGCAGCCCGAACTGACGAAATCTAAACAGCGTGTGACGTCATTTATATGAACAATGCAGAGCTGCTCGTGTGTTTTCCGTTTAATGTTTTACTAAACTTGAAAAAACAGAATTTACATCATTTTGATTAACTACGCTTCGTTACATGGTCAATTCATCACAATATGAAATCTGTAACGTTTTCATTTTGTAAGAATGGAAACTGAATAAGCGACCACTACACACATCAGGTATAATTTTCCACAATTAACATTTTATAATGTGAGTGGGACGATGTCGTTTAAAGAATCTAATTTGCTATTGCCACTAACATCAGAATGGTAAATGTTACAAAGAACACGAAAAGTGGAAAAAAAATGTTTTGATCCAAAAAGCAAATTGAATAAATTTCGACTTAAGTCGCAGTAAACAGCATAATAGCTTCAACTTCAACTTCAACGTACAATCAACTTTTTATTGTAATTCTTAAAATATATTATTCAATTCAGTTTCACGTTCAAGACGAACTACACCATAATGCATTTAGAGAGTTCTCTTCTCATCAGATTGACGCCCGCCCTTTTAATCTCTTTTTTTATTATCATTTGAAGTATATTCGTAGGTGTTACTCACAATGTGCAGCAATAAATGAATGGATGCTAGGAGTTAATAATCTCAACGTTTAGTAAATGTAAATATTTTACGATTATGATGAACGCATTATTAAGATTAACCAAATGAATGTCGATTGTGTCGAGGAAAAAAAGGCAGAATGGTAAAAGGTGAAGAGAAGAGATTTAGAAAATGTGTCTGAGTAATTTAAGAGATTATGATTATGGGGCCGCGGCCGGAAAGTTTTAAACCATTTTAATCGCTATCCCATTCTGAAAGTTGTCATTACATGTGCCCGCCTCGGAAAGTGGGCATTACATGCATGTTTGGAACTCCAGCGGAAAGTTGGATGCTGGGAGTGATTCATTATTTCGTGACCATTTATGAGTCTCACGAGCTCACTTGTGTGCTTCAAACCACTCCCTTTGGAAACTGTTATTTTGACGAGTGTAGAGTCTGCATACCCGAGCCGAAGGCTTCAAAGCTTGTTGTTAAAGTACACACTCGATAGTTCGACACGTATCACAAAATTGTCCCTCATGTAATGAATGACTTCCGCCGCATCCAATGTGATTTACCATCATTACAAAGAGTCGGATATTTGTATCTCAAATTCGTGTCACTTAATTCATAAGATACGGAGCGGATAAGCTTTGACATATGTCAGTAAGAACGACCAAAGTAAAGAACGAATTCTGTTTAAACAATTGAAGTAATAGATTTTGCATCCGAACCTTTTGAAAATAATTTGGTTTGATGAAGTGTTAGCATCGGACTCAAGCAGCAGGTAATGGCTGTCAGAAGGTATATGGCAACATCGAAACGTATTGATTTTGATGTTAAAATTGATAGACAAATTTAGTAGCTAGTGCGGCTAACATTGCTGTACGGTTTTTAGACACCCTCTTCCCTAACATGATTCCAAATATATGGAGCTCACGCTTTTGTCAGACACGCCCTCACGTCAGACAGCGTGTGCTCTATTTGAATTACTCCTAAGTTGCCACAGTTAAATAGTGTGACAAGCAAGTGTTGGTATCCCGATTAGCTGCAATGGCTATGGCTGTTTTGGTGTGGCATTGACCATAGACAAAGATAGATTGGAGCTGTGAGAGGCAGCCTATTAGAAGGAAGTGAAGACACAGATCATACATCGTTTGTTTTCAACTTTCGAACCTTGCTGACTCTGTCACTGGAACCTTCCGGTTTTTGATAGGCGCTTTCCATCTAAAGATGGTCTATCCTCATCATGGAATTCGTAATACCTGAAGGTGTTAAACCCGAAACTGGTGTAGAGCGGACAGTTCCTAAGAATGTGTACACCGGTCTCAAGTACCAGACCACAAGAACAGATAAGATTGATAGTCCTGTCTATTCTGTGTAGATGATCTTTAGGCTTGCAGTGGTTCGTAATTGCAAAAACTACTCGCCTAAGTTCCTATCTAGAGAAATGACAGTGACCATTGTTGAGTCATCTATCTTTGGAAAGACACTTTTGAAATTGTGGAACTTCAAAGTGCAAATTCAAAAGGTAAGACCATTAGTTTCTTACAAATGAGATCTGTACTGGACCTTTTCACACAGTTCATTCTCGTTATGTGAAATCTGGGACTGAATATGTGCTCGTTTATGATAAGTTAAATTTACTTCCATTCAAGTAGTGCAAAATTTGTAAACAATGATCGTAACCGTAACAGGCCATAAATATTTTCGAGATCACACAAAACACACACATAAGTTGGATGTAGAAGTTTTAGCTGCTGCACTCATAATTTATACATTTTTTCCCATCTTCTTCTGCTGCGACACGAAACGCCAGCATAACGATAAATAAAAACATTCAATCTCGACAACTTTAGCAACAAGATACATCATGCGATACATGCAATAAATAAAATGTTACTTTTCAAAGAAAATGCACGAATTAATATGAACATTAACAAGCGCTCTACGCTGGGTAACACTGTGTAAATGTTTACAATAAGATTATCATAAGAGAATTATGTTTGTTTATAATATTAATAGCCATCAGACGTAAATATCTTTGAAATGTAACGAAAACAAAAAAAAACTCAACCCGAACAGATGAGACAAAGTAAATTGCTGAATGTTGTTGTTGAATTCGATTCGAATTCAAGATGAAAGTGAACGAGAGAGGAAAATTTCTGTAGATTTGTCTAAATTATAAATATTTTTCTTGCATACGTAACCTTTGGATGGAGTCGTCGGTCGGTATGATAAATGTGTAGCATTTAAAGTAAGTGAAGTTTCCATCGTTATTGTGGTTTACAGATTTGCATTTTCTCTGCCATACAATTTTTTATGTTACGTTGATGGATGTCAATGCGGTATTTAAGGTGAATTTATGTGACAGTCATGCTATAGAAAGCGTATGCGGTGGAGAGAAATAATGGCGTTTCTATTACATAACGTTCGGTGTTTTTTCCAGCCACAATTTCCCAATACTCAATTCAACTGTCCATTTGTACCACTTTGATATTTATCAGTTAAAGAGTTCCCACGAAACACAAGTCTAGATAGCGACCCTCTGTTCCTACCTTTGCCATCATTCAACTATTCAAACTATTCATAAACCACTCCAGGTGATCCCTATGATCGTAGCTAATATTCTACTAATATTCATATTTAGTAATAGGAATGAACTAGATCTTCGAATGAACCGGATCTAGGAATGGACTAGATCTAGGAATGAACTAGATCTTGGAATGAACTGGATCTAGGAATGGACTAGATGTAGGAACGGACTAGATCCAGGAATGGAGTAGATCTAGAAATGGCTGACGCCAAAGGTTCCCACTTCATTCTCGCTATCACCACAGTATCTACGAAATATCTTGTCGGCCAACTATATTAAAAAGCAAATTCTTCAATTACACAATCCTTAATTGTCTGTCATCTAGCTCGTTTCTACTTCAACTACTTAATTTAGTTGTCTAACCGTGTAAGCATTGATGTGTGTCTCTGTCGCACCTGCCTACAAAGACATTAATTCGATTTGAAAACATGGAAAGATTATTTTGAATTACATCCGGCGTATAATTTATTGATGCGATAAAACATTACGCAGTCATTGTTCTGCCATGTAATTGTGTACCGCTAGTTAGTATTCAAGATTCCATAGAAATGGTAAGTAGCAATGGCTATTAGAACGTTCACGTGAATGTCAGCTGAACTCAATCTAAGTGAGTTGATCCAAATTTGTATTTAACCCTCTGATCCAAATAGTTAAATACAGAAAGGAAACGTGTGCAGTTAGGGAATTATAAGAAAAATGAAATTTGATTGATTTCAATTTCTAGTGACATGACTCTATTTTCTTCCTTTAAAGGATCACCAACTTCGACTTCAATCGTCAGGGTATTCGAAACGTGAAAGTGAAAGAAATGAAATTTCATTTTGGTTAGAATTCGCTGATGCATATGTTTCCTTTGCTATTCAACTAGAGTTCAGCCAATCAAACGAACATTCTATTCCGATCAATGTTGGCTACTCAACCATTATTTGCCTGGAAAGGTTCATTCTAATTTCAGACACCTTTACACACATCAAATCAAAGCGCATATCATGAAAAAGAGTGTGCTTTTGTAGAACGAACGTTCTAAACGATTGTACGATGGACTACTTTCCATTTAATTGAAAATTGATACAAAAATGTGCTTCGAAACAAAATCAATCTTCTAAGAAGAGTTAAAAAAAAGTATTGATGCCGGATATCAGGCCGACGACGCACAAAGAAACGAACCACATTCACAAAAAAAAGGTTCGAAATTTGCATAACAGATTAAGTTTTTTGTTGGCCTAACCACAGCTTCATTTCACAAAAAAAAGGCGAAAAAAAATGTTTGCGATTTCTTTGTCTTTATTACCTGCGCTATTGCGATATTTTTGTTGTTGTTGTGTGTGGTAGAATGCAACAGCTAATGCCATACCATTCAAAAGATCTTTTCATTGTCATTTTCACAACACCTTGAATCATGGCTAACAACGAAAATATTTTCCATTGTTTCAGGTCTTGTTTCTCTTTTGCTTTTCAATAAAAATTACAATAATCAGCGTTATGATTTCATAATTCTTTTTTGAAAGAACAATTTTCGGTTGACGTAGTTAGATTGTGGTGTAGTTAAATAGTAATTCATGCAACCGAGTGATAAATTTTTTTATGTAAAGTAGTGCGTAAATGGATTTTCATATTAGCGCACTAGCGCGCAAAAGTGACGTTTGAATTATGAAGATCCCACCCATGTTGATGAAATTTTGTTGCTAACGCCGTAGGCCGTAGGCCAAGTGTGATAATATACATCGTGTCCCTAAGAAGTCATTCATTATTTGAATGGCCGTCTTATGCACTGGATGAAATCGAATAAAAATCGTGGCTCTGTTCGCACTAGTGCGAAGAAAAAACTTTCAAAACTTCTTTACCGCACTAGTGCGAAAAAATCATAGTCATGAGACGACTAGCCCAGTGCCACGATAAACATTGTGTGCCTAATGAAGCAATTTGCACCGATATTCACACAACGTTTTATGCAACAGATGCATCTATAAAGTTCCCAGTTGGCATACTTTATGATGCTAAATTGCATAACACAATTTCAAAATTTTGCATGCCATTACGAGTCTGAGCTGAAACACGGCCAAAACATGGGAAGATTATCTTCAATTACACTACGATTTTGGCTAATCAAATGGAAAAAGGCGAGATCATGATTCTACAATAAAAACATTAATCATTCACGGGACACGGCATCAGTGCATCATAGGTTGCATTCGAACGAATATGCATAGTTTCGAAATGCAAATAAAATGTTAAGATTTCTAAATGATTTTAGTTTTCAGGCAATAATTAGAATTTATACCTTTAAGGCACATACCGGTTGTCCTACTTTTTCGGTTTTGTAACATGGTCTGCATGGTTGGCGCGTTTTTTCTCTACTTCTTTCTGTTTTATTGTTGTTTTGTATCGTATCAATTTCTACAATTTCAAGCTTCAACCGCATAATTGCACATATATGGCGAATCAGATTTTTGATTTCTAAATTTGTAATTTAGCATGACAACCAACGGTACACGTACTTTTTTTGTTCGCGTTCATTATAGTTTTTGCCACAACGAAATATACCTTACGAGCATAGATTAATGGATGCACGTATTGACATTAATGGATTGGAGCAATAAAAAGTTTCTTTTGTCCAATTACCTTGTCCATTTAACTGGTGTAAATCGAATGAAAGAACATGAAAAAACTTCAATTTTAAATTATTTCGCAGCTGAAAGCAAGGACAAGCGAAATATGTTTTTCTTTTACATCGAGTGTGAACCGAACGATTACAAAGAATTACAAATTACAATAGAAAATCAATAGAAACGCTGGCAAGGGCATCAGCATTATTGCAGATTCATTCTTCGTTTCCCAATTTATTTGAAAAAAGTGATTCTGGATTTAAATCGACTATTATGGCTCTACTGAGTCAATGACCAACCGTTTGGTAAATGTCTTGTCATGAGTTATATGATCTCAACATCCATGCCACCAAAAAATTCAAACTTTTTCATTGAAACGAAATAGCCCTCCATCAAATAAAAAATCCATAAACAAAAACACAAAAATCAGAAATATTAGAACAGCGGCTGACATATGGTAAATATAGCGAGAAAGAGAAAAAAAAACCAATTAAAATGTAATTACATACATTACACTCTCGACAATTTGAACATGGAACGATTCGTATGGGTGTTGTTTAATCGACATTTTCATAATAAACAAAATATATTTTCCATTACACGCGGAACGAATCGACTCTATGTTGAATGGATAAAATGCTTTATTTGGGAGGGAAAAATGCATTTGAAATATTCCGATTAATAAAACAGAAGAAGTGACCCGTACGAGTAGTGTAGCAAACCAACAATAACATGTGTTGTGCAATAACAAACGAAGTACTAGACAATTTTTGGGAAAACTAAACCAACGGTGTTGCTGTCAAGGATATACACTAAGGAGGTCTTGCTATCAGCCATATTTTTAGGCAAATGGTGTCACACCTCTCGCATACAAAAAAAACTCACCTCAGATGAGTTTGTATGACAAGGTGAAATTATTGCATGGGAAGTGGTGTGGCAGTCGATTACCTGCTTGGCAAGACCTCTTTAGTATACAGCCTTGGTTGCTGTTTCATAGTCAAAGCGCCCACACACACAATTGTATGAACGTTCGAAAATCTGCGGATTGCCTGGGGTGCACACCTTTAATTTTCAAAAAGGAATACTGCCGGAAATACATGTGAGAAAGTTCAGCCAGGCCTCCAAAATGGCACTAATTCGACCATTTCTCTGGATCATCTCCACCGATGATTACAGAACGGAGGAGAAAAGTCCCATTAGCATTGGTTTCGTTTTACTCAAGCTATCCTGACTTTTTTATTGCTGATTTGGCATCTCTAGGTGACCACAAAAGGTTTCCCCCTCTCCATGATTCGAACTCGACATGTTTCAAACGTTAGAGTGAAGGCATTAGTAGACCTTAGTTCTTCGTATAGGTCTAAAAACCATATACGAATGAAACACTATTTACACGAACAAAAATTTGTTGTTTATTGGAGCCGCTGTTATACTACACGCATGGAATACACAAGCAGAAAAGCACAACTCATTACCAATCTGATTTTTATCTATTTTCAATTAAAATAGAAGAGAGCACGTGTTTCAATGTTGAATTTCCCGGTTAATGCAACAGAACCTTATACGTAGACGGCATTATATACAAGACCAGTGAGTAATGTAATGTTCACCAGTGTTCTATAATGATACTCATAGTGAAAATCGTCGAAATCGTTGAACACAGAGAGAGAGAGAGAGAGATTCTAGGAAAGAAAAAAAATCGGTTGATGGATAGGTGTACTTTACGAATTGTTATGTTCAAATCTCCAATCACGTGCCATGTATGTACTGTGTGCGTACATGTCATAGAATTTCGTACACCGTTTGTATACACGTACCGCGTCGAGCCGAAAAACTTCTAATTACATTTTCTCGCTTGGGATTTGCTGGGATGTATAAATAATGGTAGGAAGTTTCGATTTTTCGTTTTCATTTCTTACAATATTCTGAACATAACAATCGGGGTCAAGAAACCTTTGCAGCATACACAAAAAGAAATATCATTTTCACGTGGGCCGTTGGTATGTTTGAGCTGCATGAAAACTGCAATTGTTCTGTTGGTTAGAAAAGAATTGATTACAGCGGGAGGTATAAAGAAATTGAAAGTTTTATCGATTTTGATTTGATTGAACTTCTTTCATTCTCGAAATGAACAGCGATTTATCATCATATTTACAGCAAACTTTCACTGTTTTAATTAAGATTTTCTTTGAAAAACTTAAACTCATTCCGTTTTCTTGATGTGTTTGCAATACACCGAAACGGTGGCAATTTGATTTATTGATTGCAAGTGCACTTTTGGAGAGACGAAGGAAAAAAATTGAATTTAAATTACTTTCGTTGATCGCTGGCAATTTTTATGGACAGAGAATTATTCATGACGAACCTTTTTATAGCCCGTCGTAAGCTGTCGCATCAAAGTGTGGTAAAATCAGAATGAAAAATGTCTGATGAAGAAGACATTTACTGTCCGACGTAATATAATCTCAAATGGTTAACGACCACAAATTTATTTTTATGAATCGAGAAAGGTGTTACAGAAAGAAACAGTTTGCTTCTGTTTTTCAATTAATGTAAACACACACAGCTCAGCGTGAAAATCGAATGTAGTTTTAAGTTTTTTTTCAATATTTTTTTTCGAAAGTTTTTTCATTCTTAATTCTCCTTCGGATTGACCTTGGAAGTTGTTGAATTGATTGAGATTATATTTATCCGTATTAATTGGGCAATCAATAATATTTACATCGTCAAACATTTTCCCAAAACCAATTTTTTAATTGGAATTAGAAATAATACCAAGCTGTGTGTTTGTGTATCAATATCAATAGTTAATATGTTTACATTTCTCTCTAACACCAAATGTATTTTTTGATTTGTTTCGACAAATTTTTATTTTTAAATGATGACTATCAAAATATTGAACTGGTCAACGTTTACCTATTGTCCAGAGCATACATAAGTTGCGCGTTAAGAAACAACCAAAATAGCCCGGCCAGGGCCTGGTGAGATCTTTTTTTCATATTTCATTAACCAAAGTTCACCATTTTAACTTTTGACTACCAACTACCAAGATATTCAATCTATAAATGAGCAGGCAAGTAGAATAATTGCATCAGTGCACAGCTCTCGCGTAGAAAACGTTAATGTTGACAATGATTTGAGTCGTCAACTATCATTATGGTAGTCAACTACCAACAACGAAATTTTTGAGTTGCAATGTCAAGTGTGAGGTTATCAGATACCTGCTGTTGATTTTCTCACGGTGGCTTTGTATTTCAGAATATAAATCTAGCTGACAACTATCAGCTACCAACTACAAAATATTCAAGTTATGAATAAACAAGCAGGCTGAATAATTACAGTCGGTGCGCAGCTCTTATTTGGTAGTCAACTATCAAGTACCAAAATTAATATCGCTATGGTGATAATTGGCTCCCAAATTTCAATTTTGAGTGAATCGATGAATGAACAAATGAATTGAAAAGTAAATTTCAACGCACTCTCATATGA
>JANTFA010152528.1:0-11029 GCA_026413405.1 Phytosciara flavipes
GGTCCCATAATGGTGATTCATTTTGCATTATAATCGTAATTAATTTAAATTTAAAAAATTTATTAATTTCACATTTTTTGTTGTTGTATGGTGTCCAAAACACACAACGTCACGCACTATAGACCACATATGAATAACCTTCTTTTGGTTTTATTCTGAAATGCTCAAATCATCCACGGTGTGATCACACCAGTCATGTTAGCCGGAGACTTGACGCCGCCGACGGGATATTTTGCTCCAACAGTCGGTGCGCCGATTCAGGGAGTCGAGTAAACCTGGGAAAATTCTCTAGGAATCAGTCTCTTAGTTCTGGAAGTTGTCGACGTTTCTTCAGAATCTCATCGCTTCTTCAGTTAGTCATTGTTTCATCTCGTCATTTCTTCACTTTCTTAACATTTTGTAAAAGGGGTGCTCTTGAATTTTATTCTGTGGGTTTTTCGTAAAAGCTGGGGTGATGTTTCACTATTTTTGGTTAGCATTTTTCCCAATTCCCTATAATCGAAAGAGATAAGGAAGAGTTAATAGACCATGGCCTAGATTGATCCTTTGCCTAGGCCTTGAGCCAATTGGATCTTGAGATCAGATCATTATAAAGATACTCAGAGCGTAGGTTCAAACCGGGAAAACAAGCGTCAAAAATCTTTGTGGTCAAGGTGGTGGCAGATGATGAAATAACAGCAGTTGTCAACCAACTTGACACCAGCCTGTTTCCCTGAGTTATTGATGTAAACGTCTACAAAGAAGCGGCAGCCAATGTGATTCAGTGTGTTATAGGTACTAGACTCACTTCACTTCTTGACATCAGCCTAAGTTCTATGAGACAAATTTTATAACTAAAGAAGGGAGGCAGATGACAATACTAAATCAAACCATAGGGCAGTTCAAATATTACGTCACGCTAAAATGAGGGTAGGGGTACAACAACGCGAGACGGTTCTAAAAAATTCGTTTCAATGTGGGCCCTTTTTGCGGATGTGGGTTGTCAAAAATTCAATAAAATACAGCGTTAGGTAAATCGCGAACAGCCCCATGCGATTCCACCTTTTGTTTAGTCAGTTTTGTGACCTGAAGCTCAATCTAGATCTTCAAAAAACAAAACTCATTAACAAAGTGGAATAGTAAAATTTCAAAATTGAGAACTCAGCCGTGCGATTCCCAGACAATTTTTCACCGGCGCACGTCGCCGACACTTTTTCGATCGGCCAACATGACTAGCATCATACCCAATCTAAATCACACAATCACGCACTAATAAAAAGTTTAATTTGTGTAGCATTGTGTAAATTAAGTAAAGCTTAAGCCTCTAATCGAATCTCTTTTTTTTGTGTCAACAAACAATAAAATTATGCGCGGCTTAAAGAAAACTTAAGGCAAAAAAAAGATTATTTGCCCATGCAATGTGTGGTGAGTGTGTGTGTGTGTGATATGTGAATTTCAGACATTTAATATGAGCAATGATCGTGTGTTGATTTTAAGAAAGGAATTAATGTCGTGTCAGTTATGCTTTGCGCAAAACACACAATTTTTTAATGGTTAAATATAAATCTAGATGGAAAAGTGTAATTTAATTAATTGCATTATGCGTACGGTTTCTTAAAAATAAAAACCGTTGTGCAAGCCGACACTATTCCGGTTTTAATTAATTAAGAAGTAATTAATAGACTAGAACTCGTAACAAAGTCTCTATCGTATGCCGAACAAATATCTACATTTTGTGTGTTGTATGCATATTGAATGGCATGAAGTTATTTATTGTATATTTGCTGAGAGAGCTCACATTCACGAATATCTCAGATTATGTTCAAAGATTGTTAAATGCTGCTACTGGCTGCTGGAATATTTCGCCAATAAAGTACAATACTTACGAAAGTTTATGCAATTCAACCATAAGTTTCTGCCAATCGGCAGTTAATCTTCAGAAGTTTTTTTTTCCTTCTTCTTCTTCTTCGTTTCTATGTTTCTAGTCATGAAACTCGTACCAAATACGAGGGTCTTATGCTTCCACTCTTACGTTTGTAACACGTCTAATTCGAATCCCTGAGTAAGCGCAAGCCTTCTGTGGTCACGCTTAAATGCCAAATCAAAAAATGAAACAAATGTCCTTCGGTCTGCCTATCGTCACGGTAACTCAAGTAAATCGAATCCCATTTCGATAAAATTTTGAAGCGTGAAAGCTAGTCACGAATGTGAGTTCAAGTCCGAAAACGGACACTTTCGGGCGGTTCATGCGTAAGTTAGAGTCTATCAAGTGTTTTAGTGTTTTTCGAGCAAATCTATGAAAAAATGCATGTTCTTAGTGTGAATAGAGCAGCAAATGATAGGAACTGACGATACCAATCAATCCAGAAAAACGGTTGTTGAAATCGGTTCAGTTGGTTGTGCGTTAGAACCCTAAGAGTGAGTGCAGCCAGGACCCCAATGGTTTTTTTGCATATAAATCGAAGTGTTTCACCATCTTGATTTCGTTTGAAAGATATTGGCAATATCAATACGAGGCCCGTGCAATAATTACGTTCATAGAGGGAGGAGGGGGCAAGCCATGTTGTAGGTATAGGAAATAAGTGGATGAAGGGTGAGGAGATGGCAAAAATCTGGATAAATCGTGTGGACGTCATTATTTCACGAACCCTACGGGAAAAAAAGTTTATTTAAATCAGGTCAGCGTCTCATGTATCAGGGCACTTGTAGTGTTTGGCCCTCAGTCCATAGTGTTTTCTGCGCATAAAATGAATTATGTTGGCCCCATTTTTGTGATTTTGGTTTAAAAGGTACTGACACAGGAAAAATAAGCTTCTTGAAATTGGGTCAGTGGGCCATGTGCCAGGACCCTTGCTTGGAGTGTTAGGCTCTTATAGTGTTTTCTGTGTTTATGTTTTATGTGAAAAGAATTGACAATACCAATCCAGGGAAGAAATTTCATTGAAATCGGGTTATTGAGTCATGTGCTAGGACCCTTGGAGTGTTAGGCCGCGAAAATCGACAAGCGGTAGAACGGCTATCGGTGACCTAAGAAAATGGCCACCATCCGCCATTTCAGGTTTTAGCGGGTTTTAGCGTCTTTGCCCATATCTCGAGTGAATTTCTCCTGACTTTAGTGGATTCTTTGTATAAAATTTCCAATTTGAACTTTGTGGTGGACTTTCAAAATTGCTGTAAGCAATCTTAACAAGATGTGAGTTTAAGTGGAATTATCGAAAGATTCAGTTCTGCAGGGTCGCTCACTACTCGTATGGGTCCTCCTGATGCTTTTTTCTATTCCAAATTCAAATTGGTGAAACGGTCACTATCACTGACCCATTACCGAAAAATTGAAGAGACGAGTCGAAGAAAAAAAATTGGAAAGAAGGCAAGAAGAAGAAAAACTCTTTTGGAGGCTGGTGTCAATCAGATTTTTAACAGATCAAAATCGAAATGATATTTATTTTCAAATTTGTTATTTTATTGGTATCTAATGTGTGTGGCGGCATGAGTGTGTAATACACCGTGCATATTAATGTGTAATATTAGATAGACATTATTACTAAACAGCCTCTACTTCTATATGAAGCATTAAAACTGTTGCGGTGTGTCTAAATTCGTAGATATAATTTATTCGCCATCGTAAATGTGTATTACTTTACCAATTATCCTCTAAATTGTGTGTATGTACCACATTTTAATGTTAGTTACAAACAGATTGAGAGAGATGAATGTTTATTTCATATACCCAATACGATACATTGGCTTGCATAATTTCATTAATACAGTCGGTAGACAGCATGGGTTCAATTAAAACCATCAACCAAAACGTTTTTGGTATGGTAATGATACGCACGTATCACAAAAACGAAAGACATCAAATTCAACGAACCTTTTTTTCTTCACTTCTTTTCTCGATTTGTTTTTTTCCACTAATTTTTTTCTCATTTTCTTTTTTTTCATTATTTCATTAAAATCGTTTTTTGTCGACCTGGCTTTGGATGTTTTTTTTATGTCGGAATATAGTATTCAGTTAGCAATTATCTAGGGAGCTAAAACCGTTTAAGCTTAATTCATGATTGCGTTTCCAATTTGAGAAAGATATGTGGAAACGGAAATTGGAATGTTGAGTGCGAAGCAATGCTTGGTGTTACGCTTGATTGTAAGGGGTCATGTAATTATGACATCAAAGTAAGATGATGGTGTAAGGTTGCAACATAAATGAGGCAAACAAGATCAAATGAGAGAGGAGAAAACAGGGATGGAGATGGAGTGGGTAGCGAGTTTTTGTTCTCACAGCCTAGACTATGACCATCGTTCAAAAAAGAGACACATGCCCACGTCCGGATTCCCAAGAATAAAGTGTCCATGTGCATTGCCCATTCCACTAACTTTGACTATAAAAGTCGTAATGTTCGATTGTCAAGTTTGTAAATTTGATAGTTTAGTTGTTGACACTATTTGAAAGTCTAACAGCGTCTCACGCTTTAACACCGTTCTTGCACCTTCTGGCTGATATGGAAAACTCATTTTAGTCTTTTGCAGCTTTCGAAAAATCATATGTTTGACCTACACTAGGTCACCTAGTAAGCGCGCACGTTTTATAGGAATGCCCATACCCTAGCCATGTTTTTGAAAATAGAAGCCCAAGATGCTCATTCTCGGCATGTACGAGCAACACACTTTCATTTTAGTTGTCAACTTTCATGAGCTGCCCACTGTTATGAGTAGCCCAGCCCACTTTCATGATTATGAGTAGCATACTATCATTAGCCGTGCACTTCCATAAGCCGCTAACTTTCATGAGGCGCTCACGAGTTGGCCAATTCCATGAGTCGCACACTGAGTCGCAGCTGAATTTCCTTCATCTTTATTACGTTATCATTATCGGCAAAACAAAGCACTAAATGAAATCGCATCAACATGTTTGATCATTGAGATTCAAGTGACTTTCTTGAAAGAAATTGTCTACTCAATGCGTCTTTCTTCCACGAGATCAAAGCTTGTGCATGGGTGACGCATAGAAAACCAACATTAAGAACGTTTCTTCTTTCTCAACAAATTACTCAATTTCAACCGATTTGGCTTTCGTTTCTTAGTATCTGAAGTAGTAGATTTATCATTTCCTTCACAACAATGAGTGTACATCGTGAACGGTATCTACTAAATCTAGTACTTCAATGTCAATGCATTGTGAATATGGATAATGTTTGTGGGTTGAAATGATAAAGAAAAAATAGTAGGATCAGATGAATGTTTTCATTAGTGGAAGCTTTGCCGGGTGTTGTGAATACCAAGTTTGTACTAATGATATGAATAGCCCGAAACGTGGATAAGTCAACACAACAAACTTGGCAGGAATAAAGATGAAAACAATTTATCTGCTAACAGTCTCTCCTTCTACATTTTTTAATCTATTTGTATCTACTGCTTACCTTTCATTTCGAATGATCCATTGACAAGCATAGCCAATTTGTTTTCTAAGTTCTTTTCGGCTGAAAGTTTTGTGATTCCATTCTTCCACCTTTCTGGTCTGCCTCTAGTTCTTGGGTTAAGTGATCTCCAGTCCATCATCCAACGCTCATCAGTCCCCCTTGTAATGTGTCCCGCCCAACACCACTTCGTAGATACTATTCTATCTATTACATCAAAAACTTGCCGAATCTTTGTCTTTCTGTCTCTTTATGCCACTTTGAATTTTTTTCAGATGATTTTGTTACCCTAACGTCTCGATACGTCAGTACTGGAAGAACTAATGTGTCAAACCGGTGTGCTTCCGAAAATTTGTATCAATCGTATGACACACATCTCTCCAATCTTACCGACATAATGACACAATCACCACAGCTTCCCAAAATATTTAGCCTTCCATACGATATTGACCGTCAAATAACTCCAAGGCAAAAACGAATTGATTATCACCTGTAACGTTAACCGATTAATTATATGCACAGCTGAGAAGACAACGCATAAATATTATATGGGTTCATCGCTACCGCGGAAAATAAACTCCGATCGTATATTGAATACAAAATGGAAATAAAAATACAGAAACAGTTAAAATCGATATCGGAACGCTTTCAATTTTTATTATATAGAACTGTGCTTGGACATATATGGTTGCGCGACGGCTCATACTAAACGACTTATTCAACCATAATTTTTACAATCGAAACAGAAATATAAAATTTCGTAACAACCAAATATTCACAAAAGAATGACCCAATTGTAAAGCAAGTGTTTTTCTTATGTCATTATTAATATGGTTTTGGATATTACATGAAAAGATAAATTCGAAAAAATAAACCACCGAGACTCTTTTACTTTTACATTAAATAAAATGGATTTTTTTTAGGATGAAAAAATGATATTTCATCGTAAAAGAAACTAATCTCTGCGCTGATGCCGGTCACATAATATTTTAAGAGTAAAATTATTATGAATTTCGACACTTTTGTAACATAAAATTAATGTTAAATGATAGCATGCATGAACCATCATAATGTCCCATACATGATTAAACCGAATCACACAAAATGAACCTGAAAGAATCTGTGTTTTCATTATTATGCGGTTTTTGTGTGTGTCGTGACATGAGGGGGACCCGTACGAGTAGTGTACGACATATAGCTGAGGAGTTGTTACTTAAATGACGTCATATAATTTCAGTGCTGTCATCAGATTGAAATCACAAATAACTCGACAAATATGTAATTGAATCAATTGAGTGTCTTCCCAAACCCACTCCCTGAATGGGGAAGTGAGACACACTATGGGCTCAAAAGTCAAGTTATTAGTGATTTCAATCTTATGGCAGCACTGAAAAAGCGTGACGTCATTTATGTACGACCTCTGAATGACTACAAAACTGATTTGCGATACTGCATCTTTAAATCATTCCATTTAATCGCATCCCTTGTTGAAATTGCTTACAGGAATTTCGAGTGCCCCGTACGAAGTTCAATTTAAAAATTTAAATTTGCAAAAAAATTCATCAAAAACGAGTGAAATTTACGAGAGATATAACCAACAAAAAACACTAAAATCAAAAATGGCGGCCATTTTCTTAGGTCATCAAAAACACACAACCGTTTTACTGTCGTCACTACCTTTCAAAGAATGAAATTCGTATGAAATTTACTCGATCTATCGACAAAAAACTCTACGTTCACTGTACGGCCAAGTATCTCGGCTATGACTCATTCTATAAGCTCTAAATTCGAAACACGTGATTCAATTTTGGCAAACTTTTTTTTTCTGGGTTGGTGCAGTCAATATACCAGTCGCACCATCTATCAACTACGAGCAATACTGCTGGTAATTATATGCGAGAAACCTCAACTCGACCCCGAAAATAGCACTTAATCGACCATATCTCTGGATCGGCTCGTCCGATCTTGCTCATGTCCGAACTCAAACTGAGAGAAAAAGAAGTCCCACCAAGATTAGTTCCGTTTTACTCAAGTTCTCTGTTCACAGACAGACATTTTTTACCGCTGATTTGGCATCTAGCGGTGACCACAAAAGCTTTGCCCTTACTCAGGGATTCCAATTTGTCGTGTTACAAACGTAAGAGTTAGAGCATATAAGCCCCTCGTACCTCGTACGGGCCTAATTATTACTTCATATGGACGTGTATAATGTGATTATGACTTTTGTTTTTATTTATCGTTTGTCGTCGAAAATATATTAATGCCGAGAGTATACCACCAAGACAAGATTATATTGAATTGAATAGTTCAAAGAGATGCAACAAGTGTGTCGCTACATTTGTTGTGTATACGGCATATCGATTGAAGTTTTAGTTTAATTGATCCAGCAAAAAAATGCACTGAATGCTCACATTACCGTAATTGCTAGCCGTATGGCATATGGACAGAAAATTTCCAAGAATCCACCCGAACAAATACCATACCATATATCGATCCAAATTGGTGGGTAGAATAATTTCTTAAATGTTATTTAACCACAACTCCTAAGAATTACAATTGCTTTACCGCATACAACTTGGCTATGTTACATAGAGCGAAAATACTGGACGAGTGTCTATCGATCACGGCAATTAAGTTAATTTATGGTTATAGGAAATGCAACTAACTTATCAATTACAATTTCACCATCAAATAATTATTGACCAGAACGCAGACATTCCAATCGATTGGAATTCACTGTTTTGCTCCTAATCTAACGTTTAAGTAAAATGCTATATATCGGATGTCGATGGGAGTGGCATAGTTTCTTGAATTGACATTTACACACGTAGCCTGGTGTCGTAAAATTTGCAAATCTCGTCATGTATGGTTCATGAATTTTGTAGAAGTCTATCATAATTTTAAACAGTTTCTTTTCAACTGAGATCAACTGAGATTATTTCACGTCAATTAAAATGGATGAGTTAAGACCAGCGCATCATGAATTTTACTCAAATGCATAACGAAATTTCATTTTTCGTAATAATTGAACGAAGACTTTGGAAATTTGAAGAGAAGAAAAAATGTTTTGCCGTTAGCTTCTTCTAAAGTTCATTCGGTTTTTACGACTTCGGATGATCGTTACATTTTATCAGTAAATATTCAAATAGACCAACAAAATACCACTGCAGATAATTTAGAAGTTAAATGGATAGCCACAAGTGAGCCAATAAAAGCCCAACTTTCATTCATAACTTTTTTTTACAAAAAAAATTTTCTTCACTCCAATTAGATTTTGAGTTGGAGACAATTCATTTGTAGAAATGATTTAATTGAAGCCAGATGTCGAAAGAAAATTCAAACGGATAATCATCTGTTATCGACCACAGCGACCAAAGTACGGAGTGACATCAGTTTAATGTGGTTTTATATATCCAGATGGAAGTTGAAACAAATGAAGTAAAAGATTCTGTATGCGAAGCAAGGAATCTGTTCAACGAAAGAAGTAGCAGATCTAATAATTACATTTCACAGAACCGTAGCTACGGGGTGCTACGGAGTTTTTTTTCTCGCAAATGAGAAATCAAAGAGATGATGAAAACGTTCCTGCCTAACATATGAAATCTGCCGATTGCCAAAGATATACAAATTTCAATGTTTCTATAAAGCAGAGTACTGTCGCACGATACCTTTCAATTTTGATTGAAATGTCCTGAATGACTAGAGGTGACATTTGCATTTAATTTAATGTAGTGGACTCTCGTATATTGAGTATCGCAGTATGTATCGACCGGTATCACACTTAACTGAGTGTTAAGCGGAAGGATTAGGTACCGTGCTTGATATGAAAAAGTACGCTAGCTGCGCTCGTGATTTTATTGATATAAAACTAAAAACCCTGCTGAAAAAATGGTCAAGCTATGACCCGGATCGCTTTCCGTTTCCAGCAACATTCTTGTGCAACTTCATGACATAGTCTTAAAGTCTATAGCTCTTTGATTCCAATGTTTCTTGAATAAAATCCATCAAAATGTAGAGAATCTTGAATGGGATCCTGAACGGCTACTGTTTCGATAATTATTTTGTGAAAAATCGATTCAGCATCCATTTCAATCCACCTCCACCTGAATAGAAATTTTGTTTTAAATCTTTTACTTCATTTGTTAAACCACAAGTTTTCTTTTCGAAAGAACAGTTGGCTTCAGATAACAGATGACTCACCGATCCTGAAAGGCTAATGAGGTCTACCCCATCCTTTTCTTCATGACTTGGCCGGTTTTGAGGCTTCTATCATACTGACCTATTTTATACTTCGTGTACCTCACAGTCTTACTGGTAACGGAAATGTTTTCAAATTATCGAAAGTATGGCAAATACAAAAGTAGAGGAAATCGAGCTTTATGTTGAGAATGTCTTTTTTCTAAAACTGCTATTCAACGTTGAGGACAAGAACATCCTTGAATCAAAATAAACTTCAGAATTTTTGATGTATTTGAAAAACGCTAACCATTCAGAAAAGGCTACTCATAAGGTTCTAAGCTGGGTGCTCATTTATGCGGTTAAATGTGTAACTTACCAAATGAAGTAAAATATTTTGTTTCAAACATTGCACGACGCTTATATCAATAGGTCATGTAGAATAGTTATTCATAAATTCCATTCTCTTTGAAAGTTTGACCTGAGTGTTACAAGATATAGGAAAAGTGCAGACGGGAGAGGTCTTAAAATCTGCAAATGGGGGGACAGGATTTATGAATGGTCCCTACATTTCCAATGGACATTTTTGTTTCTCACAAATTAGGGCAGAATAGTAATGATGATAGGGTGACACGTCTGCCGTTTCTGAAAGTATAATGCTTCCAAAGTTCATTTACCATAGTGGGTAAGGGTTCGGCTTGCACTCAGCCACACTAGAGTAGGATGCACACAATCTGCAGGATTCATTCTTTATAAACAATTTCCGGCGCGGGTATTCAATACTGCGTTAGAGTAAAATATTTTCTGTTTCGTTTCGACAATTTATCGTATTTTTTTCCGATCGATGATGTGAATGGTGTTTGGCGCATCCAATAAAATTAGTTCCGTGGATGAAATTAAATCAGATGTTGAAACAAACTTTTACGTAAAAACGTATGCGTTATGAATGAGAAATTTGATAATTGATTTATGATTGAATTTCGGTGGTTTTTTTGTTGTTGTGTGTCTGTCTGTTGATATTATTGTGATTTGGGAATGAGATAAGAATTTGATTATCGATATTTTTCCTGTTCGATAAATAATGTTACGGGGCGGCTGGGAATTGGTTTTCGATTAATAATTTCTCCTAACCAAAAACTTCATTTCTCCTTGTTTCATCAATTAAAAAACCATTTCAATAACTTTACATTTAAAACCGTTCAACAACAACGAAAAGTTCGAAGCAAAAATGAAAGAAAACCACAATTTTTGATTGCAGGTCAGTCAATAATATGAAGTATCCGAGTGGGTAAGACTATTTTTCAATCATTTTTCTGTGTATGTTAAATAACATAATCTATAGCCACACTAACCGGTTGTTTTTATTTACATAAAAGCTTGAATTTAAATTGAACGCTCGCATGAAAATATTTTTTGTTTTTTATATGACGGAATATGATCTACAAATCCGAAATCCGTTTATG
>JANTFA010152539.1:0-11028 GCA_026413405.1 Phytosciara flavipes
TTACCAATTTGTGTGGCATTGGTTAAATCGGGTGGTACCTTTGGTAATTGTTCATCTATTTTGGTTAGCTTGACTTCAATTTGTAATACTTTTTCGCCTCCCACATCCACCGTTGTTTCTTCGTCAAACGAATTCGTGACGGCGTTCGGTATGGGTTGATCCAATTCGATTAACTTACACGTGCATGCGACAGCCGCGTCATAATTGGTCCAATTCTTCACAGCTTCAAGGTCAATAGGCGGCAATTTACGCCGCAGCTCCATTATTTCGTCATCGATGCCTTTGTGTTGACCTAGCGTCTTCGAATCGGCTGCATGTTTCTTTGGTTGATCATTGTTCGGATGTGAATCGTTATGCGGTTCTGGCGTTGGTGCTGTTTGCAGAGAGACGGGGGTAGCCGTAGTCGAACGCATGTCCGTTGAATTCGTTTGTGAATTGTCTGTAAAAGGGAAAACATTTTTAATCCCCGTGACCAAGACATATATCTCCATTGCTACTCGTCGTCCAACAGTCCCCTCAGTACAGAAAATTTCATTCGGAAAACTCACCTGAACACAACGATGAAGGCGACACCAGCGATTGTATCGGCAATTCCAGCATTGGCGAAGAGTTCGTTGAACCGCTACCATTACCAGTCAATGTTGGTTTTCGATTTTGTAGCTCAGCTAGCAACTCTTTCGTTGTTTTCACCTTCTTGACGCTTCTCATCGAATCCATTTTCGACTTTAGCACCGAAACCGATCCAAATATTGGCTGGCTCGATGATGGACCAGCTAACGACATATTTCTATCCACTCCAGTCGAACCCTTTTTTCGTCCTCGTTTCTTCGGCGTTGGCATACTTGAAGACTCCAATCGGGATGCATCTAAACTATCTAATGGCACTGCTGTAGTCGGCGCTTTGGTATTCGCTAACACATTCGACGATTTCAAGATGGAGTCGCCGGTTTCACTTTCATTGGAATTGTCAACCGATAGCATGGGACTGCCACACGGACTTTCTTGCATTCGACTATCTGTACGTATTCCCATCATTTGCTTGGGACTGCTACTACCGCTCGTAGTATCAATGTTGATGATTGCGTCATCGGATTTGGAAAACTTCCCGGTAAATGTCAGCTCAGATAGTTTATGCGTTGACGGTGGGATGCTGCCCAAATGTGTGGTGTTTGTCGTATTGGTCGCACTATTGAACATGCCCAACGAGCTACTATTCGATATGCTACCATCAAATTGAGCCCCGCCCAAACTAGTCACATCCTTCGTTCGGCCGCTGTTCCGCTCTTTAACTTTCTCTTGTCGTTTGCGCTTTTTGTGCTTTTGACTGTCTGTTGTTTCCATCGATGGAACTGGTCCTGTTGTGGCTGCTAGCGTAACTGGCGCTGGTGCCATAACCATCGATGACGAACCGGAATGAGAATCGTGTGTTTCGGACAAAGTAATCGGAACTGATGGCTTTGTATTGGACAGGAACATATTGCCGAAACCGTTGAATGTCTTGCGTGAATTGTTGTTCGGTTGTTCCAGTTTGGTTTGATGTTCGGCATTCGGGAATGATGGTCGACTATTTGCATCATCGACATCATTATGCGGTGGCAAACGAAAGTTCGAAGTTCTGTTTCCCATCAGAAACAGTGGACTCGTCGAACGATTGTTCTCAACTGTAGCACCAGGAACATTATTTCTACGAGGAATTTTTGGCATTTTCGGACTTTGCGATAGATTGTTGGTAATGTCAATTGTGTTGATGTTGCGAATGGACGAATTTTGGTTGGGATTGACTTTTCTGGGTCCATCGATATGTTGGTTTACTTCAGCCTGACTAATTAGATTCGCAAAACTAATCGGCTGGGCTGAAGGCATACGACTAGTGACTTTAGTGGAGTTTATTGTCGCTGTGTTGGCTGGAGATGTGTGAGATGCGGCTAGGCTGCTGTTGCTGCCATTGTTTGTGTTGAGAATTGGTGGCGGAAATTTTGGAGTTGTAATGCCAGTCATGGGCATAGACGACGATTTATGTTGAGCCGATGACTGTGGCGTTGTTGGCATCGGTCGGCGGAGCATATTTTCCTTTGATAACACAGCACCTCTCGCATTTTGTGGTGACCATGTGGACAGATGTGGTTGATGTTGAGTGGTCGGCGTGCCGCCATTCGACAATATTGGGTTGCCAGCCAAACGATTCGAACTTGGATTGGAAATTGATTTCGGTGATATTGCAGAAGATGGATGGGATAGTGGTGTGTTTGCTGTGGGTAGTGGCTGCTGTGGTTGATTTGGTATTACCATTTCACGCCATTTTTTCAGTAGATTTTTTGAGCGACGGGCTAGTTGATCATTTGATGTCTTGCGACGTAATTGATTGATGTATTTGGCTAGTCGGGTGGTTTCCAATTGCTCTTTTGTGATCGTCGTTCCCTCCAACACTGTGATAACCTCCAATACCGTTGGCATGTCGATGACCTGGAAATATATTTATGGGACGTTAAAGCAAAACGTTGTGCAAAAAACATGGACAAAATTGAGGTCATAATCTGAACGGTTAAGGCAAAGATGAAAGGACGCTGGAACAAGGCTTTCAGGCAGCTAAATTCTGTTCATAAATTTTTAGATTTAAAAAACCGTTGTCGTTTTTCGCCTGGTACTGACCATAGTTACTCAATCATAATCTAGAGGAATTGAGCAGTAAGTTACTGAACTCACAGTTAAATTTGAGATTTGAGGTTCGGTTCGGCCAATTAGATCTTTGCTTACACTGGTGTGAAGCTAACGTGCAGCATTTAAGGTGCCGTTACCCTACTTTTGGTTACAATTTCTTCAAATATAATCCGGAGAGACAAGTTGTGGTTCAGACAGTAGATTGATATTGATCAACTGCATAGAACTTCTGAATCTTTATAAAACTGCTACCAGCGATGGTATGCAATTTTGGCCAAGAAATTGAGTGTTAAAAATCTTTCTATGCCAGAGTCGGGGTAATACATACTGCATTTGTACAAGAAAGCCTGGGGTCAAGATGCACACTAGTGTTACAAAAGGTGCTAGGTACAAGATCCACTTCACTCAAATCGGTATTTTAATAACAAGCTGCCTGACAAATTTTGTAATTAAAAAAGGCAACCAGATAACAATTCTGCGGAAATTCCCTGGGTTTGCAGAACACGAACCCCTTGAAAACATTTCTTGTAATAGGTCCCATTAATACCCTCTTAGTCATTCATTAGAAAGAAAGAGTTCATTGTTAACGTGCAGAAAATGCAAATCTTCGAAATTTTATTGCTCTGACTCATAACATTTTACGATTTCAGGTAGCCCTTTTCATTTCAAACCATCTCTACTACATTGAAAGAATTTTTTTCAACATATGGCGAAATTCCGCATATTTTATGCGCATTAAATGCAATTTCATTCACGTAAAGAAACTGGTAAGACCATCAAACACACTGATTGTTTTCTTCTGCGTCGGATTAAGATTTGGAAATTCTTTAGGGATATATCGAAATTACGATAAATCAATACCATCATATACGTATGTGATGCTGGAGAGAATATCATCGTTACATACTACAAAAAGAAAGCCAGAGATTTATCCAGATTGGAGTGTCAGTGTTTCATATGGGAATTGAAAGACTTAGCCGATTCAATCGTTTAACTGACTAATAAGTCATCCAATGAATTAACTGACAAACATTTGCCTGAAGAAGTGTGTGTCAAATGATTTTTTGAAGAAATTTTCGTTCACGAATTTGATTGTTCCATCGTTGTTCCTAAACTTTGACAGAAAATTAATTGCCAGAATAATGACATCGAGCTACAGTGAGATTCAACACTAATTATGATTCGATAAGGACACAGTCCTCTACTCATTGACGTATATGGAATTAGATCAATAAAGATAACCTGAAGCTGAACTGCTGAACCGAAAATGCCAAGCCCCAGTGTTTAATCTCACTGTACCTTCAACCTAGAATGTTTTTCTTTCAATATACACAACCCGAACCGAATAGTTTTATTCAATTTATCATCGACTTTGCGAACGTCTACTGTAGATTCAAACGAACTACAAACGGCAAGATCGTCGGTGTCATCTAAACATTTAAGACGAACAGAATACCCAGAATACTGCTGCACACATTCGTTCGTCTGAAAGTCTTGTATTCCACTTGTATAAACAAGATTGAATGAATCAAGAACCCGAAATATCTCGGAGTGATCCTTGATCGAAGTCTTACTTATCGGACTGCATTTAACGAGTACGAAGAAAAAGGTCAAAAGTCAAAATCAGCATTGCACAGAAATTGGCAGACTCATCGTGAGGCACTGCGAATTACCACTCTACCTCTGGTCATATCAATTGCCGCCACGTAAAATTGGTCGACGGACGTACCAAAGTCGCTCATCGGCTTACAACTTGTGGCGCAGTTCAACTGAAAGAATTGGAATGGCTGAGCAGTATTGCTCCGAATCATATTTCGAGAGAAGAATCTGCGTTACGTGAATGTAAGGCAAAATGATGAGTTTCAAGTTCACAACGTAATACTTTCTGGTTTTTCTATGGAGAGAATTAACGAAGAAACAACAATTGGAAAGACCGATTTAGGCAGTGGTTGCGTAATGACAATGTTCAAAAGAATCAACCTCCCTCGACGGATTTGGGTCAGACTGAATAGAATCAGAACGGGTCAATGAACTTTCGCTTTTCTTACGCACAGATGGAGAATTGAATTGTCATTGTGTTCATGTGGTCAAGAACAGACATTGGAGCATCTCGTTCAGAACTGCCCGATTCATCGATTCGAAGGGAATGAGATTCATCAAGTAACGGATAGAGGTTTGAATCGGATGGAGAATTTAACAGAGGAGATTTGAGCTTCATAGGAATGAAAGAAATGTTTTACGTTTTGACAATAACTTAATGGATTCTGTGAATTTGTGTATTTTACAAAGTCATTTGGATAAATAAATAAATGGAAACTAAAACACAAAGGGCTGATCCTTTTCATTTAAAGATCATTAGTGAAAAAAAAAACCAACAACCAACGCGCACCCACAAAATATTAACTGGAAAAATTTCCGAAATTTTCGAGACCCCAATAAAACCATTAGCACAGAACGGAAATTTTGCAACGAAATATGGTGACTGTTCTCTCTTTCTATCTATCGCTCGTTCCCAAAAACTCATTCAAATTCACTTTACAGTGTTTCATATACATTGCCCGGAATTCAATTTCAAAAGTTCCATTACGTAATGGTTATAGCCGAGATAATCGAACATTATAAGACGCTCTGTGTGTGCTAATGCATTCAATCTTTGCCTTTCCCACAGGAAATCGTTATGTCGCGGCTAGCGCAGACATATTAATTCTGAATGCACAACATAGTTTTGTAGGTCAAGATGCATGATTTTCATTAGAAGCATCAAGAGATTGATAAAATTATTGTGTCGTTCTTGGTGTGCGATAATGTTTAATCAAATTAATGTTCGAAGGCTGCACGAAAATTGCAATTCAATTCTAGCGGCAGAGAATGTACCGATCTATGCAAAATATATGAGCAAAAAACAGACTTGCAATAAAACCAGCCAGTCCGAAGAATGCAGAGTACGCAAAAATAATTTCTTTCCAAATTACATTAGGTACACCACCGAGCGACAACATCCGATTTTAATCGAAAATGAAAATAAAATTACAAAAACAAATGGACAGAGCGAGGAGCGATGTCGGTGTTGTGTTTTTTGTGTGTTTCTGTCAAAATTGCAAATAGGTATGATGCACTGCACGGTATGACTCCGTCAGTTCATATGAAATATCTAAAAATGTGAATCGTGTTCTTTTCGTTGATAAACAATCTAATCGGACTACTCGGCATAAATATATGAGATTCACCGATTTGAGTGTAATCAACAGATAAAAAGAACATTTTTGTTGTTTGTTTTGGTAACGCGGATGGGGGAAAATGTTTTCTTTTTGTTATATTCGTGTTGTTGGACGCTGAACACTGCGTTTTGTGCAGGTAAAGAAGATGACCCTACGAATATCTCAATGGGAAATTCCTACAATTATTTTGTTCGTACCGCGCCGTTCCACAAATTTTTTCCATCAAGAAAAATTGTTGTTGTCACAGAACATGAAACTACGCAGATATGGTGGACGAGGGTATACGTAGGTAGCAAGTGTTGTTGGTTCATTATGCTTATTGATAAAGGCGAATGAAGGGCTCAGGGAATGTACGGACCAGAAAGAAAGAAGATCGACATTATTTGATGAAGACGTGGCCCAAAAGCTGAGAAATGGTAAATCATTTACCGTAAATGCGGGCAACTGTGCTCTGAGGTTGGACGATAAAGAGAGATGGTGAATGGTTAGTAAAGGTGTAGATAAGCCGAAAAATGCTACAAGCAGTACCGCCTTCAAAGCTATAATTATGAAAAATTTCTTAAATTTAATTAATTTGTATTGAGACGCTGTTGTTGGCTTCGATTGACATGACTGTGTTTGATGTGCATTAAGTTTGGCGACGATTGAAAGCAACGGGTAGCTATGGCTTCGACAGGTCGACTGGGCCAGCAGTTATTCTCGGAATTGCTTCGTGTATGTGATTAGCCAGTAAGTTATTAAGTAACCGTTGGCTGATAAACAAATAAACAAAAATGACCGGGCGGCGACAGCTGTTAATAGTTGCCTATATCTTTGACAAAGGCATACAAGATCTAACTTCACGAACATTGCCAATCACTTTCTTATTCTCGAAGAGAACAGAAAGGGTAACGCGTCAACTGGTCAATTGATAGCTGGTTTTCAATCAACTGCTCCATATCTTTATCAAAAACTGCGTACTTTGGCCAGAGCCTTCGGAATCTTAGAATCTTTTATTGCAAAGTGGAACCAACTGGACACTCCTAAAGATTTCTAACACTCGGAATCATGCAACGAACGCCGCTTAACAAGGCAACAGTGAATAAAGATAGAGCCAGGGCACCCTTCATCTTACGATATCGAGCATTTAACCACCTCATGAGGGATAATAGCGTCAAGCTTGATTGACAAAAAGAACTGTGATTGCTGAGAGAGCTGATTTGCCTTGAAGCGAAACAGTGAGCTAGCTATCATAGAGCCTTCTAAGAGTGTCTTGACACTGAGAGTGGTGTCCTGCCCCCGGTTCGTGTGGTGAAGTCTGAATGTGAACTGGGGTACATGGTTAGCGAAATTCTTTGACCTCGATGTCCAGTGTTCCCCAATACTTCTAGATATCCAGTTCACAACAACACGTTCCATATTGAACATTTGAATGTTGTGTTGACATACCATCGTGTGGCTAATGTATGACAAACGGTGGGACTAGAAGATCAAAACTTCGTCAGTGAGTGTCCACTTTATTCGATCAGATTTTTCTATGAAAATTGTCTCAATAATCCACCCAAATATTGCGGAAATAACCGAGAGGCAGGGCTGAGAAAACACGAGCAATATTGCAATATTGCGTTACTGAGGTGGACGATTATGATGAGATTTCCATTGTCATCCGATTTTTCACCCCAGGCCAAAGAAAATGCAGCGAAATTGCCGATCCCATCAACGCAAATTGGTTCGTTTGTTCTTCAGCCTAATCTACGGATTGTTAAGTGGCATTGATGTAAATCATTAGACATTAGCTTAAAAAGTATTCAATTCAAGCAATTGATGGTGTGTCTGTGTCTACCACGGCAATGTCTTCCAATTTAACGATTTTTTCGCAGTGCAATAACATATGGTCATGTGACAGAATCATGTTAACACTTCAATCTGCGCGACTTGTTGAAGTGTGTAATTCACGAAATTGCACGGAAAGTGTTGTGCACACCTAAATGGAGGCTATTAAAGTCAACTCCGCTTAAACAAAAAATTACTAAATACGCTCATCAAGTCGAGGTCAACAATCTCGATGTAAATGTTGATGATTGTATCTCTTCCGACATGACCTCGATTGAGAAGGATCTGAGGAAAATCGAACAACCGGCCCCTGTGTACCACGTATCATCAATGCACAATACAATTCGTATAACGTCACCGCCTGTGATGATCATGTTTATCGCCTAAATAAATTAAAATTTTAAATTTTTCCATTGACTTATGGACGGATAGCTGCCATTTTTGTCTCCGTGCTAAGTAATAATATTGCTACTGAGTCGATCTGGTTGCAAACAACCTTGTGCTTATAAATATTAGCAAAAAGAAAAATTGGAAAGTTCGGACGAAATGATTCGAGATATTAGAGATTGCGAAATGGAAGAACTTTCGAACCGTTCAGCTTTTGACACTCGAGAGTCTAAATTCTGACAATTACGCAGAACATAAATAAAAACCAAAATAAACTGTTTTGAAGAGGCATAATAACTTACATTGTAATTGCTGTCCAATGCGTTCTGAAGTCGTTGTGATACGTCTGCTAAACAATTCATTTAACAAAACACCCAAAATGTTGAATGTCCGAATTCACTGATTAGCGTGTCACATAAAAAAATGTTGCATGTACACGCCTCACACATTCACATTAAATTTCACTATTCAGCTTCGAGAAAATGAAAATAAAAATTTTTTTTGTTCTGCTTCCACTGTTTGAATTTTACTAGTTATTTGGTTGACGGACGAGAGAACACTGGATCCAATATTTGTAGATTCCAATTTCGCCGATAAAACACTTTATATCCTTCACGCGAGTGCTCTGCAACGTAAAAAAAAGAAAAGAAAATTTCAGTTTGATCCACTGACTGGTCTTGTACTCAATAAAAATTCTAATTCGGTGTTAGGGAATTTTCAAATCACCTGAGCTGTTACTGTAAACTGGGATCCGTGTAGTGTGTTGTGCAAACGTGATGAAATGAATGACTTTGTTCGTTACTTGAGTTGCTGCATCAAAATTCAAAATAATTTTTTCTAGCCCAATGTACAGGAGAAAAAAAAATTATTCTTCAAAATTTCGTCCCCCGTCAAAATCGTTCAGTCGAACAAAAAAAAAATCCAAAATTTTTTTCACTGACGAAATTGGCACACAACGAACGGAAAATCGTTAATTTTACATTAAATCCAACGAATAAAAACCAAAAGCAAACTAGACAGTAAATTATTGGTGGAAATTAGTGGAATTTATCAGGTTTTTCTTCCAATTTTTGCGAGAAAATGTCACGACGGATAACGCGTGCAGATCGTAATGGCGGAACATGAACATTGCCAACCAGCTTTTTGAGTCGTATATGTTTCATTCTCTCGAACTATGCCATGACTAAAATACAACTAAATCTCATATAGGATAAATTTCGGATGACCCGATGCAAATTCGTTCATTCATTCGGTTATTTGCCGTCAACTGTCACACCAACTCGCTTTTCAGCTGGCAACACTGCGAGAAATGACATTTTCTTTCGACATGAACCAATCCCGCATCGGTTATTTGGTCATGTGACCCAGAAAACATTGAGATTTAAATACAATTTTGTGTAGATGAATCAGATGAAGTGTAATGACAGTGGCAAATGAATTCCGAGAGAGGATTTGTTTTCTAATCTGAACATTTCATATCAGATGATTTTACCCATACAATTGGGAGGAGAGGAATGTCGATGAACGATTTTTTCGGTTTTTCTAGCGTCTTGAACTCATTTTTGATTTCAACAATTATTTCAATCGAGAGTTTTTGTTTCGTTTCTGATCTGTATTTTTTTTTTGTGATAGCTAGGCCTCACTTTTTGAGCAAGGCACCGCCAATCAGATTATTGGCTGACATAATTTTTCATAGAGTTATACTCGAGAGGTGGCATGGTGGCGCTGATGCTAATCGGCACCCAAAAATTACATGGGCACCCAGACATGTTTTAAAATGACAGCGTCACCATGCCACCTCTCGAGTGTAACTCTATGTAACTTTTCATACAAAAATCTCATCACATCATACAGCGCCATCAGTGGTGAGTTTGTATACGTATGCGGAAGGAATCTTTCTTCTGAGCAGGCTACGTTCCTTCACTGGAAATTTTTCTATCGTCTCGAAGTAGTTGCAAAACGCCGTCTCATTGGCGGTTACTTCAGTGTATAATTTACTAGGTAATGACGTATCGTTGAAGTATGTAATACGAATAGATGCTAATTTGATGACTGGGACTTCGTATGAATGAAAATGATCAGACCAATTCACCACACATTCATCACAAACTAGGTATCAGTGTATTTTTGCGGATTTGCACTAACTCATCTTTGTTTATTACGCCATTCCCGTGATGTAAACGATAATCATCAGGATAGGTGAATTTTTATATGTCTCAGCCGATTATTTGACTTCATCCTGCCTCCCCAGTACAGCCTTGAGTACGTGTAGAGTTCTCCAATCAAGAAAAGTAGTAATTACACTCCTCAGCTTGAAAATTTATGTTGACTGCTATGACGGGGAAAATGTTATTGTTTTTAACTTGCGTGAATGAATGGAAATTTTTTCTATAATTGATTTCCATTTCCCTTTCAAAACGTTTCTTGTCCTTTTTGATTATTTTTACGTTTTTGAAAATTATTTCCATCTAGATTTGAATTTGTGCGTTTACGCTGTTAGTGCGCGCTTCAGAATTTGAATTCAAGATGAACAAAAGAGAGTGAATAAATGAATTGAATAAACGTCAACGCACACTCTTACAATGAAAATGAGAGAAGCAACGTTGCATTTATAATCAGAGAAATGATACCTAGATGGCGCGCTGGTGCGGAAAAAAGAAGGAGCACGAACATCTGAATCTATTTTCGTACGGTTTAAATTTTTACTTCGATAAATTAATACTTCTAAACGAACTCGTCTGTCAGGATTATCTCTACAAATAATTGTACCTGCAACGGCCGGTCTTGGTCACTTGCTCCGAAAAATAATCTAAGAAAAATTCTAGACGTCTAAAAAAAGTTGCTGAGTTCTGTGAAGAATCATTTGAAGTGACGGGATCTGGAAACAGATCCACTATACAATCTACCTGATAGTAATAGTCAATTTTTAGAAAGAATTCCAATTACGATAAAA
>JANTFA010152550.1:0-11028 GCA_026413405.1 Phytosciara flavipes
CCCCCCGACCAGGGAATCTCGCACATGTGCCAAATTACCCCACAGAAGGTTAATCTGGCACTGTGCCAAATTCACCCTAAGAGGTGAATCTCGCACACCATCCATTTGTATGGTATGCCAAAGTACCCGTCCCCGGCAGAGTATAGAGAGAGCGAAGTAAAACTTTAGTCAGTTTGAGTTTATAATGTGAACTGAACTTTATTCAAAGTTATTTTCTCTAATACAAACATAACTAAGCGACCACAAAGTGTGGTGAATACAACGTAGTCAGGGCGCTTTCAACAGAGACAAGGTATGGTCAAGTCGTATAAGCCGGAGAACATACGGATTTTGTATTTTGTATGGTGAAACGCTCTTATCCTTCAAATTTATTAAGAAATTTTATATAAACATGAGTTCGTTCGATGCGAATATGGGAAACCCCTTGCAAAATCCCATGTCCTCCGGCTCATACAAATTCAAATGATTGGCCCTACCTTGTCTCCACTTTCATTGTTTGTAAGGTCTAGGGATAGAAACGAGGTTTTGCTTGGTGTGTTATGCTATTCGTCAACGAGAGAAATTCGATACTAAATGTAAAAGAAATGCGTGCGTTCACTCCATATGATGTATTTAAACAAATCTCTTATTTTCAAAACAAATTTACAATCAGTGCGCACAGCAATACGTTAGCAGCAAGCACTGCAATACTTCCAACTCTCAATGAAATCCCCTTGTTACTCGGTTCGTACATGTCAAAGTCAAAGTACGTTGATGGATAAGGCTCATCTCGTAGCCGGAAATGCCACCATTCTTGATCATATGCAGCGAATCCCACCGACTCCATAACCGTCTTCAGGTATTCTCTATTCAATTTATGTTCGTCGTAAATGTAGGGATTATCATAATGTGAAACTTCATCGAAAATATCGAAAGACGATCCCATGTCCAATGTTTTGTCGTCCAAATAGTAAATGGTGTAGTTGTTTTTCAATGTTTTCTCTAGCACTTGTATACTAGCGAGCGAGTTGTTGATTCTGATAAGAGTGACTGAAATTGAGTTTGATTTAAAAATAGATTAAATTTTCAACCATCAAGCAAAAAATGTCATTTACGATCGATTGTGCTGCCTTTACTGTGTCCGGAAGGGGATGCAAGATATCCCAACTCAAAGATGCTACTCTTCTCAACATTCGGATAAAAAATTCGTTTCACTTCTTCGTTCACTTCATCATTCGCGGCCCATTCCACAAAATGCTCCACAGATCTTGTTGGACGATATGAGTCGTATATGACAATACCGAACCCATCTTTCACAAATTCCGATTGAGCTCTTGCCAATGCCTCACCGGCTTCTACAGTGACAACAGCTCCTTGGATTGGAATGTTCTCATAGCCACGAACCACTCCACCGACAAAATTATCTCTGGTGCCGTATCGAATTGATGTCAGAATGGGATAGCTTAGATTAAGATTATCAGTGTAAATGAAGCCATCCGGTAGTCCATAGGAATACGATGATACACAAAGTAGAAGCAACAGAGTTTTCATAACTATTTGTATGAAGCGTAACTACTAGCCCAGAGAGTCAACTGACCATAACTGTTTATCGCTCTGATTTCGTGAAAATAGAACTCTGATGATAAGATACAGTATCGTTAAGATTAGTGGCGTGTATCTCTTCTCCTTTATTACTTTGATAGCTACAACAATGCTATTAGCTCCAAAAATACTTCCATTAGCTCGCTATTTGTTCTAGTGTTCCACAAATCACCCTCCTTGATTGGTTCACATATTTAGCGTTGCATTTTCCGTTCAAAGCACCTGAGCGTTCTTTTCTGACAGTAGTCAGTAACAGGTAGTTATGGTCCAGGTTTCCTAGGCGTAGACGGCTAATCAAAGTTTTGTAAAGTCGATAAATTCTGGTGGTCTTTAGATAGCTTCTGAATAGGTGTTTTAATGCATAAACGCACCTACTGGCTCTGGCTTGCACCGTTCTTGTCTTAAGTTCTTCATGTATATCTTTCGCGACGTTGACAATGGATTCAAGATATTTGAAAGATTGGACAACTGCAAAGTTGTAGTTGTTCATGGCCATCTCTTGTTCCATTCTGGATTCTTGGGATCTAGCACGAGTTATCTGGTTTTGTTCTTGTTAACAACCAGTCCAGCTTTATTAGCAGTCTAATCCATTTCCAACAGACTTTCGTTTGTACCAAAGCACACCTTTGGTTTGTATCGTCCGCAAAAGCCGTCAATTGTTCAGTCTCTAAAAGATTAAGATCTATAGGTCCACAGTCCACTTTTCTATCTGTGCAGAAAGACGTGGGTCTGATCAATTTTTATCGAAATGTTTTGATAAATCAATAACCTTCATAAAATGGTCTGTGGTGCTAGAAAACAGAGTTGATTTTATTGTGGTTGCAACTTTTGAAAATACCGCCAACTAGAATAGTCGCTTTGACAACTTTGACATTATGATGGTCACCATAATACAATGACATGAAAGACATCAACAATGATAACAAAACTGAGTGATGGGATTTGTTTGTGAAATATTTGTGTTTTGAAAGAAAATAAAATTTCGTACAAACAAGTTACCCCAACGATTACAATTATAATGCGTGTTTGCCGTGCATGTCTGACCACATTGAATGAACAAACAGACGCAGTCAACTTATTCGACGATTTGTACAAAAATCGAAATTTATCAATTTTGTTACTTGAGGTGTTCAACTTTAAGGTAAATTTTGGATTCGAGTAGATGTGAACCAATCTAACATTCATCCAGTTCAACGATCTATAACAACATTCCAAACTCCCCATTTTGCAGATAGAACCAAACGATGAAGTCACCAAAGAATTGTGTCAAAAATGTGCCGGCAAAATCGTTGATATTCATGAATTCTATGTCATGTACGTGGAATCGGACCGAAAACTCAGATCCGTGAATGAAACAGATTGCAAGCCAAATTTGGATTCGTATGACTTTGATGGAGACAGCTTCTTACCGCACGAAGTGGTTGCCGTTGTTAAGAAGGAAGACTGTGCCGAATCATTGAAATCGGAAAGCGACGACGATTTTCCAAAACGCTTGAGTAGTTCATCAACATCTCCACCGATCAACGCTGAACCGATTGCTCAGGATGGTAAAGTAAGAAAAAAACGGAAACGAGTCGTGTCACAGTGGGAATGTTTTGCGTGTCATAAAAGCTACAAATCAATCAAAACAATTCGGAAACATTCGAGAGCATGCAGCCTTCAAATAGAATCTCAAGGGCCGAAAAAGGAACGTCTTTACCACAACAATCAGAGCAATCAGTTCGTCTGTGACCTGTGTAATAAATGTTTCACAAACAGACGGGCAGTCTACTCTCATATTCAAAAACACACGGGCCAGAAAGTATTGTGCAACATTTGCGGCAAATGTTTTTCGAATCGCAACAATTTAACGAAACATCACAAGACCGTGCATCTCAAGGAGAAAAACTATGAATGTCCCACATGTAAGAAACGATACGACTCCAGCTATCGCCTTCGAATCCATCAAAATGCCCACGCTGGCATCCGAATATTTGGTTGTACATTGTGCCCCCAATCGTTTATTACGTCGTCAGCACTGTCCCGACACAAAAAGACGGTTCATAAGCAGGGCGAATTGTATGAATGTAACGTCTGTTTCCGGAAATTCAATGTGGCCTACAACATGAGGGCTCACATGGTTACACACACGGGCATTAAGCCCCATATTTGTCAGTATTGTAAGGCCGATTTTCATCGGAAACATAAATTGGTTGCTCACATGAAGGAGGTGCACAAACTTGATTGGCCGCTGCCCAATGATCAAACGGTTTTAATTGAACACCCCGGCGAGTGAGTAATTGAATTTTTATATATGTTAGAAGATAAACCCATCCATGGACTGTTTCTATGACAAGAAAATAAATTTTCGTATTATTTTTTGAAGAAAAAGATTCACGTTGTGATTTGATTCATGCTTCAAGGTGAATATCAACGATTTTGCCGGCACATTTTTGACACAATTCTTAGGGCGATAGAATAATCTGACAATTGTTTCGAACCATTTGCATGAATGACAATTTGGCAAGTAGGGTGCTGCTAGACTCGTTGACTCGCATAGCGAAACAAGGATTACACCGACACACTGATTTCTCAAATTGCAGATGGGTTTTGAACAAGTAGCTAGTGGATTTGAATTGAATAGCTACTTCTCACCTTCTTGTTAATGTTTCGTAGTCATTTACGTTGGATGCTGCGAAAGTAACTAATTACATGAGAGAACCGTTATTGTGATAAAAGCAAACGCACAAGTGTGTTTTTCAGCAACAAGCTTCGGTAAAGGGCTGTTCATAAATGACGTGTCGCTGTTGGGGGAGGTATTGAAGGAAATCTGACGGTCATGGCGAATTTTGAAATAGACGAAAAGTCTATAAATAGCGTGACGTCATTTATGAATGACTCCTTACAAGGCAGCTGCCTTGCTCCTTACTGTCTCTTTGACAAGTGCAGAGTTGGCATATCCGAGCCCAAGGCAGTTACACAGTTAACTCAGTTATCGAAGTGAGGTCTCGAGGGGAAAATATTCACATTTGATCAATGCACTATCAAGCAGCGAAGCGAAGAATCTGGTAAGTCAAATAGAGGGCCAGAGTCATATAGAGTAGGCTATTGTTTGTTTGCATTTGTATGAAAAAGAATAGCTACCTCCGATTGTTTTTGATTGTTTGTTATTGTTTTAGCCCACTATTTGACTTACCAGATTCTTCGCTTCGCTGCTTGATAGAGCATTGATTTGATCAATTAGGAGCAATCACCACTGAGTAGAAATTTCAGCCTGCGTCGGTGCGTTTTGTATTTTATTTTCGAAGATATATTTTTATCAAGTCCTATTTCAAAAATGTGGAACCATTCATTACTTTCCGTTGAAAAAGGACTTTGATGAAAAGATATCGTCGAGAACAAAATACGAAACGCACCGATGCAGGCTAAAATTTCTGCTCTGTGGTGATAGCTCAGAAAGAACGTCAGTGAATTGATAAATAAGAGGGTCAATTGATGATTATTTACTGATAGATACCAATGGTTTGATTAGAGAGGTTAAAAAAATACTAAGTCCCATTTGGGTGGGTCGGGTTTCTTGACTGAAAATAATTTTTTAAATTCTGAAAGTGTAACTTGTGTATAAGTATGATAAAGTTGTTGGATCAGGTGCTCTACTCATACAAACGTACTGTGGATAGCAAAACTCTGAAGCCATGGGTTTGTAATTTAGACACAAGTTGGTTTTTCATTCAACGGTAATTATATTCGGATAGCCTCAATAGAAACGACCACAAACATACATCGTGGGCGCTATTTAGTTATGATGGATCGCATTTTTCTCTCCTTGTATTTGTTAAAAAGAATTTTTGAAGAACACAAACGTAAAGGTTCGCAAACTTCACACTCGACAATGGATGGAACACTAACTACTAGTAGTACTGATCGAGTGGTCACCGACTTCTAGAGAAACAGGAAATATGGAACGTGACTTCATCGAGTGATTAGTTCTATTATAAAAAGGGCTTTTATGAAAATTTATTCTGCAGAAACTAACGGCTATTAACAATTAAAATCACCACAACGAATATTATGGACCAATGATAGAAGTAGTTGAAATAAAAATTCTACGATGGCCTCATATGCTTTCACTCTGACGTTTGTAACACATCGAATTCGAACCCCGGAGTAAGGGCAAAACAGGTTTGCCAAACCTCTAAATGCCACCCTAGAGTATAAAAGAGTTATCGATGATTCTGATATTTGAAATAAAACTGTCGTTCTTTATTTTAAGTTTTTCAATCTCATTTACAGCTTCATCTCAGTTTTAGCTGTTACTTCCGGTCAGAACACTAAACACCAACAAGGCGTTACCAGTGTTAAATTTGAATTTTTCCGTCAGAACCAACGAGTGTCAGCACATAATGACGCGAAATATGCTGGTATACTCTATACTAACTCACACCAATTCGTTGAGAATTTCCGGTATTTTATCTTATCATTAAGTCGAGTCGTACAAATACTACACTAACCACGTCTTATCGATAACACCGCCACTGAAACCGAAACCAAGTGAAAAGATTTTGTGCATTTGAATACATAAAAATACTCTCAACAAAGGAAGTAACAGCTCAGTTTTATGATACGTTTGCCGTTTGACTATAATCATAATGTCAGCACTTTTAAATTTACTTCATTCAATAACATCACTGTGATTACACTTGAAGGTGATTTTGTCAACCGCAAGTGTTTAGCCAGATACTGACTGTCTGTCTGTGTAGCTTCATTATCAGAGAATGCATTCGTGAATCTTCTTGTTTATTTTACTCTCCAATACTACGTCGGTCATAATTCAAATAAACATTTTAAAAGATCGTTTCAAAAGATAGTAACCCATTGCAACCACAGTGTTACAACAGAATATATCCATAACTCGATAATACAATTTACACCGAATACCAGTAACAACTCCAAGTTATCAATTTTTTCTCTTTTTTGTGGATATGAACACAGTATCGCTTGTGTTCATATCAAAACCGTATACGTACATGCATTCAAGATCGTCTGTATTCTTAGCGTGTTCCTAAGTATTATTTTCTCATGTTAATATATATGTAAAAATAGCGGATTGACTCATGTGTACCACTTATCAGAAATTTGCTTCCATTCGGAACTCTTTTATAACAAAAAATTGTTAGTAACAGTAAGATGTTGTTGACGTCGATACGATGATAGACAATTTCAAAAAATGTTTGTGTGGTATCATTCTGACAGTGTTGTTTGTACTTGTTGTGTTACAATCCTTTCTGGCCAGCCATACAGTGAAGGTAAGCACTCTATCTTATCGACCTATAGGTAGTGGTCTAAAAGCAAGCGCACAATTCACAGGAAAATGAAAGAGAAAACATCATCGTTTGGTGGACGCCATTTATTGGAAATGTTGAATATTCGAGAACATGTGGGAACACACGCTGTTTGTTTACTGGGAACAGACACTTGATAGACCATTCTAGTTTAAAGGTAAAATAAAAGCGGATCGGTGGTTAGAAGAATGTGAGTGATTCCTAAGAACGTAGAGGTCAATAGAACCTAAGTGTTTTCAAGATCTTCGCCATCACTAACATTATCTACGGATCATACACGCCTTGAGGGGGAGGGGTGTGGATGGAAGTGTAACGGACCTAACAAATCTAAGTCAAATTTGACCGTTTTTGTGTGACGCAGGGAGGTAGGGAAGTCAATAAAATAGCGTGCCGAAATTCATATCACTCTGTCATAATTTGTCACATTCCAACTAACTGCAGTCGTTCAACAATAATCACTTTTCGTTCAATCGTTCAACAAGTTTTGTAATCCTTCTTTGCATGTTACGGACGGCTGTACATTATCTGTTATCGAAATAAAGAACGACGAAAAATAATCGAAAATTCCCGATAGATTCGGTCAGCAAAATGCATGCTCTACGAATTGAAGTAATAGATTTGAAACAAACATCTTGAAAATGCTTTTATGCATTGATCAAAGGAAGTAATAGACTCGATGATATGCTTGTCCGGGTGCTGTATGTAACATTTTAACCTTTCAGAAACGGCGGACCCATTGCCATTTTATTTGGCAAATCTGTTACCCCGTTTGTTTGAAGTATTTTCGTTTGTTTGATTCGAAATATTTTATTTTATTTCTTTTTTGTCCAAATCAATCGAGCTGTTCACATATTACGTCATACTTCGAGGGGGGAGGGGATGTACATCAAAACTTGACGTTCCTATTAAGTTCGGGTCCTTTTTCCTTGACTTGGTCAAAATTCCATGAAATAGCGTGACTTCATACATATGTGAACAGCCCCTTAGACACCCTCACCCTGTAGAGCGTGCGTAATTTGTGAAGGGCTCCCTACCTGATTCCGATTCAGGTCAGGACTCGAGCCCTACTTTTTACTACGAAAAATATTTTTGAGAAACACCGAATCGAAAACTTTGAATCTTGAACACCTTCACTGACTCTTTCTTCTTCCTTTATTGTTTCATCTACATTCTTAGTGTGCTAGTGGGACGAACGCTTCACGAAAACTATTCAATTTTCAATTGATTTTATGACGACAAATTTCATTTTCAGGCAATTTTATTTTACGGCAGTAATTTCAATTACACCGACCTACCAGTTCCTCGATCGGCACATCATTTATGGGCCTTATTTCATGAAGAATCTCCGAAAAATGTTCCTTTACTCATGTATGACATAGCACTAAGCTATTTTAACGTAACCGCTACATTTAGCCAGAACAGCGATTATCCGCTGACTCTACAGTACCTGCAAGACCATCAGACATTAATAAGTAGACAATATTACCAAACCGTTGAACAAAAGAACCACTATCAACAGGAGGAACTCTTAGCACCGGTTTTGTATATGCAATCCATTTGTGATACAATGTCCGGAAGAGATCAATACATAAACGAACTGATGCAGTACATCAACATAGATTCGTATGGCAAGTGTTTGAACAACAAAGAACTACCGGACAGGTTGCTAAATCTCTTTTCATAATCTATACTTGCACGAAAGTTTTAAATATTTCCGTTCATTTTGTAGTCTATCCGGACGTGATTACTTGAGCACGATTGACACGGACGAGCTATACAAGTTCGTCGCTAGATACAAATTCGTAATTTCTTATGAAAATAGCGTTTGCAACGATTATATAACGGAGAAGATATGGCGTACATTGGCTGTTGGGAGTGTTCCCGTTTATTTTGGTGCGCCGAATATTAAGGTTGGTATTTAAAATGGGAAAGTAATGTAGTCGAAAAGGTAAAAATGTCGATACAAAGACCTGAATTAAAGCTCGGAAGCATGGCAAAATTGAGCCTCATTTGAAAATTCAAGCTCAGGTCAGGTAATTTTATAAAAATACCAGGACCTGATTGACTCTGTTTTTTTCAGGTCAGGCTTCATGTAACCCGAAATATTCCTTCCATTTACCGGGTCACATTTGACTTTTAATCACAAAGTTGATGTTTTATGTCGAATCAGGACAGGTCTTATCAGGTTCAGGTCAAGTTCGGATTGAGCCTGTAATCTGAGTTCAAGTTCTGGCTAAGATCAGGTTCGGATTCCGGTCTGACCGAATCCGATCCGTTCCGAGCTTTACGTTCCCAGGTTCAGCTCTAAAAATTTCTTCAACTGGGCGGTTGAGATTCAAAAACAGCCGGATCAGGACGATTTTCGATAAATTTATTTTTTCATATACAAAACTCATAAAATCCAGCCTTCTGACCTACTCATAAATGGATCCACCTCTACCTATTCCGAGCTTTAAACGTTGTTCTGTGTAGAACCATTGTATCTGTAACACTCAACACTTACATTGGGAACTAGGGTCAAAGTCCGTTAAGAAATGGTTGAGGGAGAATCATACATTGGGCTCTGTTGTATTTCCAGAACTGGTTGCCCAACAACAAATCAGCTATTTTAATAGATGACTACAAAACACCCAAAGAACTGGCAGAATTTCTATTGAATCTCAACGAAAATGACATCGATTACAACACATACTTGCAACACAAACGCCTCGACCAACAACCAGCAATCACAAATCCCAAACTGCTGTATCACTTGACTAAGAGACCATACCAACCGAAAACGTTGATTCCTGATTTCGAATGTTTCATTTGTTCGAATCACTTCGAAAAGAGAATCACTAAGGGATACGAATGTGGTGAGACGCTGGTTTTTCCACAAATGGAAGAAGAACTAGTCACAGAGATGGACTGGCAGTCATATGTTAAGCAGGGGAAATGTGAAGCGGAAACATTGAAACATTTTTTAAGTAAAAATTTGCCAAGCTCTGAAAGTGAATTTGTAAGTGCGATGTTTCAACGGTATGATTCCGGGCTATGTCAAACGTGAACAATTTTCAGTTGAAATAAATTTTATTTTTTCAGATGAAATGGATTTTGAACAGAAAAAAATTAATGGTTTAACAAGCTACAGGTACAGTCATGACATTTGTTTCGGGAATTTCATTTCAATCGATTGTGGTGGACAAAATCTTCGAAATTCGGACCTTGCGATTTGCAAGTTTACTCCGAATTTGTCATGTAGTCCAGATCCACAATCGAATTGAAATGAAATTCCCACGAACAAACTAATTTAAAGACTCCAGCGCGTTCAGGACACTTTGTTGAATATCTGCAGCTTCAGGAAATTTCTCTTTACGTGGCGGTCCTTTTTTAATTCCCGACCAAACAAGTATCGGTTCATCAGATTTGGATTTTTTAACAGAAATTTCAAACGATCCTCTACGCGGTGTCTTATCTCCATTAACAACAAGTTCGAATTGATGATTTGAAATGAGCGAACATAAATCGGTGAAGATTTGTGTTGCTCGACGTTTGAAGACCTGTCAGGATTTGCAGGCTTCAACGGCTACGATGTACTTTTGCGATACAGCTGATGTTCCAGCTGACGGTCGCTTTGTTATCAAATCCGGAATTTCTACAGTCAATTCAGCCTGAAAATCGTTGAGATTTGAGGTTTTAGTTCATAATGTTCCACAAACATTAGTCCGACAAGTTAAACTTACGTTACGCTTAGTGGCAACGGTTGATTTCCGGGGCTTCCGATTTTTTTTCGTTATCACCTTTGCAACTTGCTGCAAGAGAAGTAAACAAAGAGTAGAATTTAGCGGGAAAGAACTTCGCGGTGTTTGTTCCACGGTATTGGTTCACATTGGATGTTTACCTCTTCCTTTTTCGGTGTCAATACTTTACGTTTGGGTGGCATTTCGATTATCTATTTCAAGACCAATGTTTATTTCGGATGGATTTAAATTGAACAAGAAAAAACACAAAACTACAGTCGACCATACCAAGTCAACAGTCAACAGATGAGTGTATGATGACGGTGAAGACTTGTACCACAACACACACGCACACACACAAAATATCCGTGATTTTATATCGGTGGTTTTCGACATATTGTCCGACT
>JANTFA010152561.1:0-11028 GCA_026413405.1 Phytosciara flavipes
CAATGAGATAGAGCCCTCATTAATGTCAATTCACGTAAATTACGGCAATTAATCATTGAATAAATTACAGGTTTTGTTTTAGGTAAACTATGGATGGAATGTATTTTAGGGACAAAGTAATTTTAGAATCCAATTCCTGGTTGGTAGGGTAGATCGTAGTCCAGTTATATCGATGTGATGCGAAACTAGGTTATCAATAAATGATTAACGGATTCAAGACAACTGACTATTATTTAACGGTTGCGTGTCATAGTGGTATAACTAAACATATTAACAGTTATGGGTTGCACGGCAGTAGTTATCATTAAGGAAATAAATTGCCCACCGCATTATTTGAATGGGAAATGATTGCAGATTTTTATCAGACGGGGATGGATTTGTTATTGACTTTAACTGCCGCCGTTAATTCGTGAAGCCGATAAATGTATCCGTTTCAATAGATTGTTAGACCTCATGCCTTTACTTTTAATTTTGTAACACGTCGATCTCGAACCCTGGAGTAAGGGCAAACCTTCTGGGGTCATCCCTAGATGCCAAATCAACATTTAAGAAAAATGTCCGTCTGTCGGTATGTCTATCTGTCATCACGATAACTTGAGTAGAACGAAACCAATCTTGATGGGTCTTTTTTTCTCGTGAGAAGAGATCTGACCGACCCTTTCCATGGCAAAAAAAATTACTTCGAATTTTTCATAAATTAGATTGACCGTGGGAAGAAACCTGTCCGACGATTTGTTATCGAAAAAGCCAGGCTAAGTTGGAAGATGAGCGAAATCGGTCGAGCCGATCCATAGATATGGTCGAAATAGTGGTATGTTCGAGGTCTGGTCAGAAAGTTCATAAATGGTGCAAATGAAAGGTATTGATTACACCAATCCAAGAAAAAAAGTTTGTCAAAATCGGATCTAGTCGTAATGATGATACCAAGTAGTACTTTTTGCATAGTTTTGTCATCTCTGACCATACAAAATTGTAAAATGCAATTGCCTATCCAACCAATAAATAGAAAAATGACTCGTCTAACCACTGTGTGTTTGTGTAAAATGCGATAATGGAATGAGACGAAAAATATTTTCAATTTGTTCAACAAGATTAGGGCTCTAACAAAATTTTAGACATATAAAATGTTGTGGAAGTGCAACCCCATGGCATTTTGCTTTTGATTTCGTATAATTTTCCAATAAAAGCCACTACTGCGGAACATGATATTAAAATGATGTCAACCAGAATGCAATTATACACTCGACGTTTTTAAAACTGGATCTAACGACAAAACTAATCTGGGTCTCGTATAACTGAATACATATACGTAGGTGTGTAAGGGCGGGATTGCGGATATGCATAGGACGTAGTCACATAATAATATGTTTTGTTAAAATTGAAGCAGTTTTTCGCATTCGCGATGGAAATAGTTATTGGTTTACTTCGCTTCACTCTGGTCGCAGGCTCTGCTCTGGCCGCAGGCTTTGCTCTAGCCGCAGGCTTTGCTCTTGTTGGAATTTTCTATTTTCACCCAGAGGTTCGCTTTCAGTATGTAACCGGGAATGATGTTGGGCCCTTGGTAAAAACTACGGGTTCCCAGGTTCGATAGGGAAGGCAAGCGTGTTCGTTTGAGCCAGTCTGGAGACTGGAGCGAGCTCGAATTTGCGTTTTGTGCCGTTGACATTTAGACTCAATTGCCCAAAAGGGCTATTTTTGTGTGTTGAAAGATTTCCTAACAACGCCATCTGAAGAACAATAGAAACGCGTGATCGACATTATGTAGACAGTTTTAGAAACTATTGAATCAAAGTGAAAGACAATTGGCTGTCTGCGGACTGATTTCCACGCCACATGGGCAAGAGCCCATCAGACAACCACAACAACAAGGAGAATACAAGGCGCTATCCTCCTTTTTTTCAAATAAATGGTGTCACGCATTTCTCAAACAAAAGAACTCACCACTGATAAGTTTGTATGACGTGGTGAAATTTTTACATGAAAAGTGGTGTGTCAGCCGATTATCTTTTTGGCAAGACCTCTTCAGTATACGGCCTTGGGAGAACAACATTCGAGAAAATTTCCTCACCTGAGCTGTCATCAAAAGAAACGTCAACAAAAATTCTTTTTCACAACTTATTTGAGTGGATAAAATAAGGTCATTCACCCCGCACGTATCCATGTGCATATGAATGGATGTATATGTTGAATACAAATGTGCATGGTGGTGTGCTGCGATAGAATCGAATTCAATTCCAACTGATGTACATTTCGTTCACCAAAAATCCGTTCTAAATCCGAAAATGTCAATAAAATAAGCGAAAATTTCTTTCTAATTAAAATGGAAATGTAATATCGCACTGTCGTCTGCATAGCAAATGCCATGTTGTATAATATGCATTCAAATATTATGCCAACTGAATACGTTTTTCATTAATGCAAAACACTGAACATCATCAGGTAGATGGGGATGTTTTTATGGACGGTACATGATGGTTGGGGAGTACAACCAACAAAAAAAAAGAAATGGGTTAATCAAACACGATTCAATAATAATATTCGAAAATGTTTCAATTATTATTGGAAAATACTTGTTTAATTTACAGTGAAAAAAAGCCAGATCACGTTACACAAACACAAATATTGAACGGTGAATTCAGTATTCATACACAGATCGATTTAATACTGTTAACGTTCCTCCGTATTGTACAATAAAAAGTTCCATTTTCAATTATTTTCTATTGACACTTTAGCGACATTTATTGCTGCTGCATCAGGAGATTTTTTCTCGCTTCCACATTCACACCTTCCTCCATTTAAATAAATGGCAAATCCATTTATTGTGGTGCTTTGAAATGCTTAAATGGTGACACATGTCGTAATAATTTCTTATGCACGATTGGAGATTAGAGATTTATTATTCGATATGAATGGCATAATGACACGTTCTGTTTTATCACAGTAAAGAATGTTCATTCAATGGGAAATGTGGAATTAGTTTTTCTTACGATTAGTATGCGAACACTGTTCAAAATGGTGGTTAGAATGTGGAAAATGATGCATTTTTATAGGTAAATCGTCTGTTTCCTTTCGGAACTGCAAAGTGGACAATTTGTTCATTTCTTGCAATTGCGCTATAATCGGTCTCGATGTCGGTTCTTATTAGCCCCGTATGAAATACAGAGGGCTATTAGGATTGATATGCCATATGTGACAATCGAAATACGTAAAGGAAATGTGTTGACAACGACTGAAGAGTGTTGTACTTATTCCAACCGGGGCCATCAACACTAATATTTCTAAGGCCAAAACTTCTGGTCTTGTTCAGAGATCACTTCACGTGATGTTAGGGTAAAGAAGGGAAGAGCGAATATGGTAAAGCGCTGTTAAGTATTGCTATGGGTTTTATCTATAAGTATCTAGTCAGCCAGTTGCTGAATCGCAACTTTAAAAATACCGGCTAGGTAATAGGGCAAAGCCGTTGCTTAGGAATGCTTGGGAACAATAAAAAAATGTCGCTCTGTGTATCGCATAACTTGAGCAAATCTCAATTGATTTCAAAACGGCTTTCTCTCAACGGTATCCACTAAATGAAGCTACTGTTTGAAAATGGGGAGAATCGGTCGAGTAGTTTCGTACAGATGGTCGAATTAGTGCAATTTTTAAAATTCGGAACAGGCTGGTCATGCTATTCATATTTTTCAGGTCAGGTTTCAACCTGAAACTTTCATGTAACCTGAAATTTTCACACAAAAAGTTTATTTAACCTAATTTGGTTTCAGATCAGGTACTAAATTACGAAGTTCAGGTTCATATTGACCTGAGCCGTTCCGAGCTTTAGCAATTTTCGACGTCGAGCAACGCGTTTGTGATGGGTACTCGGTCAATTTGAGTCGTAGATAGGCGTGTGATACTTCAAATGAAAGGTATCTACAATACCTTAAAAACAAAAAAAGGATCAAGACTGACCGAGTTACAGCGCTTCAAGTGAGAGCAATCTACACAACTCATACGTTTCGTAAAACATTTTTATACTAGTTATACGGTCACACTACGGTTTAGTAGATACTAGGGTTACGTAAGCAACAGGTTTGTGTCCGCGCTAGCTATACGGGATCGTGCGGTGCTCCGTAACAGCTTCTGCTACGGTGCTTTCTGGTTAGAGAAAAAACTTTAGTTGATGAGATGAGCATTTTCAGCAAACTTTTCTCATCATATTTTGCTTCGGTGCTTAGTTTTCATCTCTCACGTTTTCCAATAAAGTTCCATACCAAAATATCTAATTAATCAATGTCCTTTGGCTTTGCGTTGCAATAACAAATCAACAGCAAAAATAAGCTCAAGGGAATACGAAAAAAAAAAAATCAACGACAACGTTCATTGAACAGAAGGAACCAAGGTATCGGAATGAACCTTCAATAAGAACGGATGTGTGAGTTCGAATTTGTGTCTGTGTCTGAATTAACATAAAACTTTTCGTTGGTTCCCTTTCAGCTAATACACGATATGGGCGGACCCAAGATGAGCATCGAAATGTTGCAAATTCATCGGTTTCCGGTTGCATAATAAAAATAAATTGAGAACGACGTTACTTTGATTTTATCTCTGTGGGGTTGACCTGTTCGAACCATATTTATATTGATCGATTTTGTCGATGATGGCGTGACTTAAAGATTTTCTTTTATCTTCAGTCTGCAGAATGTGTGTGTGTGTTAATGAATGATTATGGTAACTTCTAATCTTGACACTGTATCTGTATAACATTCAACCCAAAATAATTTACTGATATAACTTCAGTCAGCCACCAGACTACAGACGTAAAAATAACCTCAGACATGCATACGGGAATTCGGTACGTGCTCAGAATTTTGCTGGCACGACAAATGAAATTCAAATTTCATGTTCTTTGTTTTTATTGTAACCCTTGGAACGTAACACCCACGATGTTATGATACGTAATGTTTGATTGAAGAATTTTTATCTTCCTCGAAGGAATAAGTCAGTGGATTCTTAACTCCTAAAGATTTCGCCTTTTTGTGTTTTTATTCTTCGTCTTTTTTTTTGCAATTCGAATACCCACCGGCCAAAGCAAATAAAATAAAACTCTTTATTTGAAAGAGCCACCACAATTTGTTGGGGACTTGGGCTGATTTCAAATACGTATATGGAACGTTATATAAAAGCCGCAGGACATAATATATAAACAAATAAAAAAGAATCCTTTCCTCAGAGACATTTAGAACTAAACTATAGAAAGAGAGAGTCGTAAAAAAAGTTATTTCAAAAATGAAGGGTTTCGGATTCAATGAATTAGAACGGAAGTGATTTGTTCAAAACGAGAAAGATTCTAACGAGTCAATTTAAAAGGTTTTATTTCCAAGTTCATTATTCGATTTAAGCAGGACAATAAACAAAAATAAATTTTCCATTCAAAGTAAACCATCGATTTACGATAAAGAACATTAGAGATACGTATGCATTAGCGATGTATGGAGGAAGATACCTTAGACTAACAAAGAAAAGGCTGGTATTTCGCACAGAAAAATATGAGTGCAACACACCCCGAGTAAAAACAAAATTCTCAAAGTGTCGAAATACGTAGTCTCACCTATTGTTCTCTGAGACGTGAGACTACGTATTTCGACACTTTGAGACTTTTATTTTTACTTGGGACATCGTTTGTGAGATACAATATCGTTTGAAATTTCGTAAAAATGTTACCAACTCCGATAACGATCGTAACGACATCGCTTCAATTGACGCAGAAAAATGTCAAATTTTATGCCAAACCTGCTATGTTTTTGCAATAATTCATCATTGGAGATGCCAAAAAGTGTGCCACTTTTGCCCTAGGCGTAGCACCTTATTAAATTACGTAAGTGAATGGACATTTCGAATTTACGTATTATCTTGATAGCCATGTTGGACGGTAAAAGCAGTAAAAAGAACAAAAGTTGTGTGTGTGTGGATGTTTACAGAAGACAACAGACCTAAAATGTCCATATGTCCCGGAAATACTGTCCAAATGAATCACATGAAATTACGTAAATACGAAATGCTCATTTACGAACGTATGGCAAAACGCACACTATAGACGAGTCTATTTCAGAGAGTCGGGGGACTCTCGGGGGACTGACATTTAATCGGTATACACAAAATTTAGCCCTTGCGTTTGTTTTTGAATACATTCGAGGTATATGTGAAATTTCGCTCACTCTTTGAAATAGACTAGTCTACAAAACATTACGTAGACCGCATTTAGACATCATAATATTTACGAAATGCTACTCGATATTACCAGTCTATGTTTAGTTAGGCTTGGGAAGATATATAATAACCGTCAAAAGTTTCAAAAAGAAAACATTTTCAATTTTCTTGTAAAATTTAATATTATGAAACAATTTCATTCGATGAAATAAGTTTTGCAGTGTTTCTTTGGTATACTTGATGCGCAAGCTTCATAACCACAAGAAACCAATTGAGAAGAATTTTTGCATTAAAACGGTAGATTTCGTTAAACTAATAAAAGAAACTTTTAAAACGAATTCATCACAGCTGCACTTTTGCGGCCCACTGAATTAGGACGTTAACTTGCGACTAGTATACAAAAGTTCAACTTTTTATCACTTATGACAAAATGTGCTATTCTTATAGGAATCTATTTCTTCTGTTGATCTAAGTATTGGCAGGAAACCGTTTACTTCATCAGACTTGTCATACATTCGCTAAATAAAACTTCCATTTCACAGAGCTCATTATTTATTTGTCCGTCTTCTTAACAGATAGGCGAGTGTAAGCGGTTTCATAGAGATTGAGATTCTTTTATCATTACAACAGCAGTGAGAAAAGCATTGGACTCGTAAGCCATATTTTTTTAACGAAAAGTAAGGCAAAGTATGACGTTTGTGACAGTAGTTCTTAGCGATTCTCTAAGTTAAAAAGGATCAAACTAAATAAATCCAAACCAAAGCCCGAGCTGCTTTGAATTCGATCTGAATCTGATCCATCTGCATAATTTTTCTTAGCTTCCGCTGCCGTACACGTGCCCTTGAATTCTCGCTGCATAAACGTAGAATATTTTTTTAAATAGTGCAAAGTAAGAGGTTCCAAGAGTGCTGCAATTGGATAAAATCCATTCCACACGCCGCCATTACTCTTAATACATTCACAAAACCATCAGTGAAATAGGGGTGAGGTAGTTGCTATAAAACCAAACTTTTACATGAACTGTATCTATCTTTCCACACCAAAGTTTTAAATGATCTGTCAGTCAAATTTTGGGAAAGGTATTTTTGGAAAGAGAATATCAAGGATTTTCATATTATTCTCATCAATAATATATGGATGAATTCGCAAAGGCCGGTTTTACATCGGATTGAAGAATAAATCGGTTTTTTTATCAGACTTGTTGTGAAGGTTTTTGGAAATAATTTAGTGTCGGCTATGTGTCGGAAAACTGAAATAATTTATTGCAAATGGTGAATGTGTTTACACTTTTCGAATGTCCGAATTGTTATTCGTAAATGAAGTCATCAATTTTCCGTTGTTCGTTCAAATATGTTCATGAAAACTTTTTTTTCTCATGAGGTCTACATTCTGAGTGCTACTCATATGTAGTGCGGACACAAGGGAGCTACCATACATTTTAAAAATAATAAAAGTAGTCCGCCGTAACAACCCTTGACGGCTCAGAGGCTAGATCATTATTTACGAGTTTCCACTGATTGTGGTTTTACTTTTAGAGATCCTTTCATTGCCGAAAATTTTCACTGTGCCAGTGGTAAGCTGCGCGACAAACTCCACTTACATCGATGTTGAGTGCCATCTATGTACAGAGGAATGAAACTAGTTGGAGTAGAATGCCAGCGTCTCCCAGCAATATCTTTGCCGGCAAGCCGTGTGAACCAGAGAAATGATAACAGGTGGCGTTACTTTCGCCGTAGCAATGCCACCTGTTATCATTTCTCTGGTGTGAAAGCTTTATTCACCAACTACCCCAGACTCGGACCAATTTAATCAGCTGTGTTTCATATAAACGTCTGACCATCGGTTTTTTTCCTGCCACAGTTGGGAATCGAACTCTCAGCACTGGAACTTCAATAGTGGAAAGCAGACGAGTTATAACCACTACTCCTTCATCAAAAAGGATGTAGTAATTTACGATTTGAGTTCGCTTCTCGGAAACAAAGCACTATATTGTGGAAGTTTTTACCACACTCACAAAAATATCGTCGACCGTACAACGGCAATATTTGCCGACACATTTCAGATAAAGCAGTTTCAAATTAAATATTCAATAAAAACTAATGACCACTTAACGGGAACTTTTATGCCCGAGGACAAAAACTCGGAAATTAACACTATCCCTTTTTTGTTATGGTGATAACATTATTATACAATACACCAGGCACGGCAGCGAGAACAACACAATTAATTTGAGGCGAAAACATGAACCGAAATAAGAACCCACCACCATGCTATCCATTTACGAATTTTTATCAATTAATTTTGGTTTTTTAATATGGTTTTCCCTTTCTCGTTAACAAGATGTCATCATCATTATAATCTCTAGTTTCGAATTGAAGTGGTTCATGGGGGAATGCTAAAAAGCGGTGGTGGTGACGAAAAAAAAAGCATTAGGAAAAGCCACAATATAATGCAAAAGCTTTCAGAGACCATTAGTCCGTACGAAAAAAAAAAAACATTGTCGATGTCATCAGAGTACGCGACGACGTAGGTTTTAGGGTATAAAAAATGTACTGTGTTCGCTTTAATGGGATTCAACAAAAGCCTTATGGTAGAGATAGATATGCGAACACATTTACAATCTCAGTATAATACTTGCGTTAAGGGAACATTAAACAGATTTGTTTGTCACATGGCAACAAAATTGAATTTTAAAATTTTAATTAAACATACATGACGAATATAAACTTTTGATGCCACCGTGTAGATGTTGGTGTAGATAATTGAATCACAAATAGAATGCTACAAGTAGTTGTTAGCACTCAGGATAGCGTTTCTATCAGATATAACGTAAAGAACGACGAATCAAAGAAATGAGAGATGGAACTGTAATTTAGCTGAAAGTGAATGCTATACCAGTGTGTAAATATGCATAGAATCGTACTCGCTACCTAATTTGTCAGATAAGCCATTTGAATGGTATTCTTTCAAAGTAGTGATGTCTCTAGAGTTTTTTTTTCAATTTATCAGTTTGGTACGACCACTTTACAGATCACGAGGACATCTCGGAGTATTCGAGAGCCTCAATTTATTCAGACCCTTCTGATGATATTTCGGTCTAATCCATGCAAATCTTAGGCCCATTTATAGTTGGGTCTTGGAAAGAAGCACTTCGTGTGAACGCCTCCCTCATACGATTCACAGCGTTCTTTGTTTCACCCAATCATGCAAAGCTTTTGCACATAATGATTGAGGTATCGACAGGCACGGTTCTGGCCCAAATGTTCGAACTTCTGAGCCTGATGCATTAGCCAGCTAATCTTCTTCTTCGTCTGACCTGATCACCATACACTGAAGCTTCAGATAAATTTAGATCTGGTGAAAATTGATTGCTGCAGGTGTTTCAGGTAATTCTGGTCAGGCTGAGGAGAAACCTGGCCTGTTTCGAGATTTAAGCTCCACTAACATTTCAAATGGTTTTATAGAGTCCCCTAACAACTTCCTCAATAATTTAGCAAAGTAATTGATTTTCACAACAAAATCAGTTCGCAAAATATAAATTTTCTCGAACGGATGTCACTACACTCACATCGTACTCCATATAAAAATCATCAATCAAATTCATACACTTGTCTCGTCGGTGAAGCTCTTGTCTCATCTCTTGTTTGGTATACATAATATCCATTCAACAATTTCTACAACCTGCTCGCTTTTGAATCTTCTATAACAAAATCAACAGAAAAAAGGGCTTCAGGGTTGAATAAGTTCATGTTTGCAAAAAAAAAATTGTAGTCGAGAATTTCATAGGGGGGGTTTGATTGCGTAGAACATTGCAAAAGGGAGTGCTTATGCAGGGAAAAAATGTACATTAAAATTGCTGGTTGAAAGGGATGGGTTAAAAAAAATTGTTGAACTTATCGATGAATAAAATTTTGTATTTGATTTTATGTGATTTTCAATATTTCGAACGCTCGAACATTATGAACACGTAATCGGATCATCAACGTAAATAATGTAGTGCCTCTTCTCTACCTTCTGATTTATTTGTAATTCCCATTATATTTTCATTAATTATAATTTTGTTTTCCTATTCAAAATTGCAATTTTTCCAGCTTATGGATTAACAAAAATGCGCAATTCAATTCTACTCACCAAAGTGGCTGGAACGAAGGTCGGAACGGTTTCGAAATATCCAACTGTGCTGGTGTATGACCGAACTAGGAAATATACGCCTAGGAACATGATTCCCAATAAACAAGATATGCCGCCACAAATCAAACACCACACAACATATTTCCGTACGCCAGTACTGTGTGTACCTGCAAATAATGATTGAAAAAAAAACTTTATAATCCATAACAACGTGAATCTCACAACATTAGAGTAACAGTAAGTCTTCCATTATACTTCATGTTTTGAATAACTTATCAACTGAATAGTCTCGAAAAATATATTTGCATCAACCGATTCTTTGCTGCACTATTAGGAAATGCTGTGCAGGAGTTTCGTAAAAAGCAACCAACTATGATATGTATGTTGGAAGCGTTCAAGTAACAACATTTAGACTAAAACTTACAAAGATTTGACCGCCTCAAAGCGAGAGACACATTTAAGATCACTGTGATGTGCGGTTACAAATAATCATTTGTCGATCAATCGATCTTTATTATCTTGTCGTCGTAGTATCTTGTCATGTGTAAGTTTTCAAGGAAAACACAGATCGTAATGTTGGTGCAGATTTTACTGTTGCCATGTGGTCAGCATATTCATGAATAATTTCGACGTAGCTCCACAGAGAGAGCTAGCCGGGGATTGTCTGAACATTTGCCAAACTTTTATATCCCGAAGAAACCGGAACAGTAT
>JANTFA010152572.1:0-11026 GCA_026413405.1 Phytosciara flavipes
CCTTCTACATCACCGATAAATGTGAAAGTGAAATCGGAACCCGTATCACCACCACGTGACCATAATAGTATCATGGGGCACAGTCACAGTTCATCTGGTTTGTCAATTACAACGATGAATAATGCGACGTCAAATATTAGTGTTTTAAGTCATACGCCGCAGCATATGATAATGACATCTCGGCCGAATTCAACGGGTCATTTAACACCTACACTCGGTAAGCATCTTTGTTCCCTCTCTCGCCGGTATTCTTTTGTTAAATTATATTTTGTTGACCATGTGACTAAACACTGAAGGAATGTGGAGAGTAATGAAGAGCGTCCGTTACTAGTATGTCATTCATGCCATAGTTCATCTTTGCTGACATTTAGGTGTGATACATTTTGTGTGACTTAATGACAACCACCAACAAGAAAATAAACTTTTCCAAGCAGATCTAGAGGACTTTGAAGACGACCACACGGTTAAGTTCAGCGACAAAGAGATGGAAGTTGATTATGAAGTGGATTTGGACTTGGAGTTCTATTGTAAGATGGATGATGATAATAATCGAGACATTGAACTGGAAACGAGTGCCGCAAAAACGTACACCTTACAAGAACTACTATCTCAGTTAGAAAGCTTCTAAGGAGACTCTATCGAAAGGAGTTTGCATTTTATATTTGGAAGAAAAAAAAACGTTGAAAATTAAAAGAAATTTTTTTGCTGCACTCAGTCCCTTTCATCATTTTCCAATGATCTCAAAAAGAAAGAAGTTCTCAACCGCAACAAACCTGAGCCATAAACTGTTTAAAGTTCTAGAAAACGTAGGCTTAGGCAATGCTTTTGTGCGGATAATTGCTCCATCAGACAGACTCATAGACCAAGATCACACGCACATCTTCGACTCTCATAAGGAAACCTATGCCAAACTGTATCATTGCCCAGCACGAAAAATCATCTGTTCTACAGCTTTTGTATTTGATCTCTAGCACGGCCTTAGCGATGGTGGCCCTAGTGTTTAACTGAGCCTCCTAACAAATCCCAAACTGATGTCAAAATGAAGAACGCAAATAAAAAATTCAGTTCTGGAACAAAGGAATTTTTAACCCCCACCATCCCCCTCTGTCCGCAATCCACAACATGGCGTGATACACTTCGCCAAACCTCCCTCCTCCGTCTCTTGCAGACATACTTTATGGACGGCCCCTTAATTTTGACACTGATTTCGGTTTTGTTAGATGTTCGAAGGCTGAGATATTCACTAGAGCTAGCCTCGCTAGGGCACTGAGCTCAAATAGAAAAGTCGTAAAACTAATTTTTTCTGCAACGGCACACCTGAAAGTGGACTCTTTCATGCGTCATTTGCGTGACGTTCGAATTGTCTTTCTTGCTCTGTTTTCTATTTTTACATTTTGTCACTGAGTGACGAAACGGATTTCCATGCATACTTTATGTCACTCCTTTTGAACCATTAACCGTTAATAAGAAGTGTACCCTGACTCAACCTCGATATCCAACACCTCTAGCCATTTGGCAATTGAAATATATAATCGCGGAGAACGCATTTCTGAAGCGTACATAAATCCAGTTCACTTGAGAAACTGGGTGTTTTTGCCACTAGAGGTGATGTTCTCAAACGAACGAAGTGACTCATTTCTCCATTCCTCAACTTGGTGCACAAATAACTATTTCGTGCTTACTAAAACAGTTTGGCTTAGGTTTCAAACCGATCCCTTGTGAGAAATTAGAAATTAGCATATTTGACGTTTGGAAGTCAGATGCGTTAGACACCAAATTCTCAATAACTTACACAAAATGAGTAGTGAGCCCTCTTTTGTAACTGATTGTAACTGCATACAAACTGATGAAGTAAAAGATTTTGTACCGAGAGCAGTACCAATAATTTCCAACCAGAGACGTACTAGATTTAAAATCATTACTGTGATGCACTCCCCGGATGTAAAGCGTTTATGATACGACTACTAATATATGACAGCAAGGGAATTTATGAAACTTTACCGTTATTTTACTCAATTTCGACCAATATCCGGAACGATGGTAGAAAACCACATGACTAACCAGTGCATAACCAGGTCGCAAATCTGCAATTAATCGTGGCTAATATTGTGGCTGATCACGGTCAAGTCAATCAATGATTAACCGTGCTTATTCACGTTATTAAGGGAATAGTGGTGTCCTCATCGATCGGGAAAATCATCAACCTGAATAAAGCAACGTTCGAATATTACCATCCATAAAAGACTAGTAACTAAGCGCGCTCATCACTCGAAACGTTCCTAGTCTCGTGTCTAGCAATTAACCATTTCACAAATTCAATCGGTATAACGCTACAATTTCAATATCAAATTCCAGGCACTGCTACAAACGTACCTTCACCCGGTGGTGATATGCATCGGCACAATTCAATGCAAGACTACGATCATTCACCCAACCAACCACACAAGCGACCACGAATTTCAGAAGGTTGGGCCACATAACCCAATTACTTCAACTATCAAAACTATTTGCAAGGCTTCAAGCGGAACAATAACAATTATACGGCGACAGGCGGTGCAAATTGTAATACCAACAGCAACAATGGCAGTGTGATCGTTTTGAAGTGAGAAATGAGAGAGAACATATTTTGTTCCATTCAATGCGGTAAAACAAAAAAAGTAAATAAAAATAAATTTAGAAATGGAACGGAACAAGAGGCGTGCGACTGCCGGTTAAATATATTTTTAAATTAAAGAAACAAAAAATTGGGAGAGTTGCAAAACACAGAGATTATTTGTTTAAAAAACAAAAAATTAAAGAAAACGTAAACATTAAAATGAAACAAATCGAGTCAAGTGAGAAAAGAAAACAAAAAGTTTTAAGTAAAAAACGGAACCTTCTATCGTGTCATATCTTAAAGTAAAATAAAAAAAATAAATTACAAAACACAAAATGATGAGAAATTTATATTTAGTTAAAAAGGAAAGCTGTTGATATAAAAAGAAGAAGAACCTAGCGATTTAAATTTAAAATTAAAAACAACTTTTTGTAGCCGATAAATTTGTAGGTAAATGGAAGAAGAGATTGATATTAAAAAAGAAACGAAACCTCAAAAATTTCAAATTTAATTCAATGCAATTGAAAGTGAAATTATTTGATAAAAAACACTAGAAACAAACAGCAAACACACTTATTAAATTAGTGCAATACAAAAATAAAGAAAATGGAAAAGAAAAAAACACTTTTCACAAAACAAAAAAGCTCCTCCATCATATCTGATATAAAAATTGAGCTTTAAAAAACAATTCACTCAACCCATCTGTTCGGTCAGAGAAGAAGAGTGAAGATGATAGAAAAATCCACTGGGAAACAACTGGTAAAAGAATTCTATTTAAATTTCGGGTCTGTTGTGTAGAAAACGAGAAGAAGAAAAACAAATGCATCGCTTAATTGAATAGTGCTTGTGTTAGTCAGCAAGAAAGATTGATTGAGCTGTGCGTCGCCTTTTTAAACAAAACAAAAAAAAAATTAAATGAAGAAAATGAAACCTTGAAAAATATTGACAGATACGTAAAAAACAAACCAGAGAAACAAATGAGAGATGTAAAACTTAACGGAAATGTTTAGTATTTTTCTAAAAATAAAATTGAAAAAAATAAAAACTAAAAAAATTTTTAGATAAATGAAAATGTTAACTTTAATAAAGAAGAAAAAAAGAGGAAAACTTTAAATTATGAACAGACAACATTTATATTGCACTTTTTAGCCACAAATCGTAGACAAGAATTATATTTAAATGAAACAAAAAAAAAAAGAAGAAGAAGAAAAATTTAAGGGAATGAAAAAACGTGTTAATGTTAAAAATCCATATTTTGTAAAGAGTATATTACAATTATACATTTTAGAAATTGAAAAAGTGCCATTGGATGGTTTATTTTAAACAAAACAAGAAAAAGAAAACTTTTTAGACTTAAAAACACAAAAGAACTTTTGAAGAAAAAATAAAGAGAGGAAAAAAGAGGAGAACTTTTAGATGACATTAAATCGCGCCATTTTTTAAACCGGAACAATAATTGTGTGGAACTCTAAGTCCAGAAATTTGTTTCAATTTCTTACACGTGCAATTTCCATATATGTAAATAGAATCCAAAACCAAATAAATAAACAGAAAGAGAAAAAATTCATTTCTTGGTGGGGGGGGGGTGATAGGCCATTGCTTGTAAAGTAAACGGAGAAAATTCAGTTGGAGATAAAATTCTGACAAAAATGTCACAGCAATCGCTTCACAGCAAATATTCTGTCACCGACATAATGGGAAACCGGAGTTTTGACAAGTTTTCCTTATTGATCGACGTAAAACATTATCCGAAGGAAAAACAATTTTCAACAGCAACTTTCAACTGAAACGGTTGGTGAAACTACTCCCAAAAATGATGTGACCTGGCTTTGACTTCAACGATTTATTGTGACTTTTACCAGGGGACTGGCTACCAAAAGGCGCAGTGCGCATTCCGCTTGAAGAGCGCTTAAATGTAATGAGGAGCGCAAGTTTTAGTCGGAAAAAAGGACGAGGGCGCAATTGGGACGGCTCGATCGGCCCGTATGGCCAGTCCGAGCCTGACTTTTACAAAAATTTGTGATTTAACATGACTTTCATGGCCTCACATGACTTATCATGGCTTACCATTACTTTCGTGATTTTCTTGTCCTAACATGACTTTGGGAACTTTCGAATTTCTATTAATAATGGAATTCTTCAAGCGTTCCACTAAATATACTCGGAAATTTAAAGTTAATTGAACACCTCTTCTTACGAAGACTTTTTGTCCTTTTTATGATTTATTCTTGAGCGACTTTTTTATGACTTCCCGATAATCTGGAGAGTCTTTAAGAAAATGTGACCCGACTTACCAGAATAGTTTTCCACTCGCTCTCAAATGCATCGATTCTTGTTATAAGTTGGTAAAAACTTCAAAATGCGCAGTCGAAAATAACCAACCGACATTTTCGATAAATCACCATTTTCAGATGTTTTACAGAATGAAACGCAATGTCGATTGCTCATGTAGTTTCTACTACAGACCATGTCGGCGCTGCGCAAACGGCGTCGATCAGTTTAACATTTTAGGTTGTTTAAATGACTTCCCGATGTTTGCAATAGATCAGTTCAGTTGACCAAACTACGTACAGAAAATTATGACGAAACCTTCATCTGCCCTAATTCGCATAAGAGACTTACCTTTTTTGAGAACAAAAGAATTTCTGTCGTTCTAAAGGGAAGGATAAGTTTTTTATGTGACCAACGGCAGTTCTGTCGAGCCCTGGATAGGAAAGTGTTCGAATGAGGTAAAAGTCATCGATGGTCAAATCTCTTCAAACAAAAACTAAAACTCACAGAAATTTCTTTCCCAAAATAATTCCGAAATTGTCCAGCAAATTTTAAAATTTGAAGAAATTCCACCGATTTGAACCAAACGAATGCTGCCAAAATGATCTGTCATTTAATTCACGATAAGTCGGTCCTCGTCATTCGTCTTCGATGGAATAAAATGTTTGTGATAGCTGCACACAGAAAGTAACTATCGACACCAATGGTTCATTACTCTGAGATTATCCTGTTGGAAGAGATAAACGTCGTCTCTCAGCAAAATAAAAAAACTAAACGGAAAATGTCACCGACCCCCCACCATCTAAAGAAATCGATCAATTTCGAATTGTACATAAAAGGGAAAGAATTTTTCTTCTGTTCTCCAATTTTACAAACCGACCGGTGGTAAAGTAATACATTGCATCACTCGAATAAGTTAGAAAATTGACACAAAAAAGTGTGAAGAACCAAAAAACAAATTGCAAAAAATGTTTATCGTAAAACGTAAAAAAAGTAAATTGAAAACCAAACACAAAATTTAATGAAATTAAAAATGAAAAATGGTATCATCTTCCGCCCTTAGCCAAAGTGTATTTTCTAGGTATTAAGAAACAAAAAAAAAACTTTTTTTTTATTTTAAATGAATAAAACTAAAGATGAAAATGAAAATATTAAAGACATTAAATGAAAAGCTCTTGAAATTCCGAGCCGTACTATAAAAACCATAACTAGTGAAAATGAAGTAAAACTAAAACAAAAAAAAATGAAATTTATTTATGTTCGTCTGTTTGAAAAGAGATAACAAAAATACTGTTCGATATACTAGCTAGATTATGCATTATGATACGCGTATAAAATAAAAACGTGTGCACATAATTCAGAAGAAAACCAAACAAAACAAATCCCAAGCATAAAATGTGTATAAAATGTGTGTAGACCAAATTTAGTAGGAGAAATTAACACGATTTTGATTACTGCAGTGTTTACGATCAATGTAAATGTCGACGTGAAACAATCGTTTTTCAGTCTCCTTCAATTCAGCGACGAGACTATCAACTTACTCAACCTAGGTTTCGAAGACACGAAGACGAGACTGTGTCATTCTTCCGTCCGAGCTGCCTGTTGTTTCATCTAAATCTCTACCGCGATCGCACGAATATTCCACCAGTTCGATGGAAACAATGAGCGATTCTCGACCCAAACGGATATGAAACATTCGGTAAGAAATCAATTTTCGTCAAAGGTGTTCATTCCTTTGATCTATTTTCTATTCTGTTCTCAAGGACTTCAGTTAACGACTTCCTACATTCAAATAATTTCTCGGAACTTTTGTTTTCCTGCATAGAACCTTTGATCTCACGAGTGCCACTGCTTCCTCTAATTCGTTTGCTTACGGCACATCCTTTCCACATAAAACAAAGTCGTAAAAACGTATCTCATTTACGGAAATAAAATTGTCGGATCGTGTTTTACTGAAGTGATAGCACTCAGGCTGAAGAACGAACAAATTCACGCATCGTTTTCGTACGGTTTGTTTTCAATCTGTACGCTAATTGAATCTACGTGAACTGATTGATGTCAACACTCTCGTAATTGTTTTTTTTTTCTTTTGTTTAAACTAATTTTCTTTCGATACAAAATGACCATTAAAAAAGCCATCATACGATGTTACAGAGAGAAATGTAACAGTAATTTGTGTGCCATAACGTAGCCAACATTTTTTTTTCGTTTTTTTTTTTTTTTTAATTTAATTAACTTACTAAATTGGAGGAAAGAAAATCTAAATCTTTTGTCAACGTACTGAGAAACATTGTAGAATTTACTGATCGGGTCACAAAACGCTCTGAATGAGCAGGATACATTTTTTTCGATTAACTAGCCGGATTTTCTGGAGAGTGACTTTTGTTTCATTCTATTTTTAGTATGTAGAACACACTTGCCTTGCCAGCATCTTCGTTTCGTTGCTCGCATGCGAGCATTCCCCGTTTTTAACCAGTTACGGACGGCTGTGTACATCTGTTAAAGATGAAAAGACGACATACGATAAATGAAATTTTGCGACTGATTTGGTCTTATAGCAAAATGCATACTCAAACAATTGAAGTAATAGATTTGATGCCTTGAACAAAGGAAGTTAGACTCAATGAAAATATTGTTGACCGTCTGTGAACAAAATGTGAATGAGTTTGCAGAATCACCGATGCAATTCAACGACAGCATGGAACAAACGGTCTGGTGATAAAATGGATGTAGAATTAATTGTGTGGTGATTCATTCCATCTACAGACAACTCGCACTCGGTCACAGGTTCATGTTTCACTTTCAAGAAAACAGAAATTCAATTTTGAACTGAGCTAAAATAAACATTGTACGTGCCTAGGGGCCCTCCAAAAAGATCGTCCGCGATTTCCCCACGTCTTTCTATAACTCCCTACCCCTTGTCACAATGTGTCCGTTTTCTGATACTCTTCCTCCCATCAGGAAACGTCCACTTGTAACCAAAAGTTATGATAAGAAATTTGCCTTTGAGCTTAGCTACTCATCGAAAACGATGAACTAAAACGTGGAAAACTCTAGCTGTAGCCTTCCTGTTTCTGGCTGTTTCATACACTGCCAATCACTTCATTTTCTTAATATTTGTTTTGACAATCCTGATGCAGTTGATATTGCCATGTCGGAAAATGTGAGTTTACGGCTTGTTATAGATTTAATGGGAATTGTTGGATTGGAATCAACAGGATCGAAATTCTGTTAACCAACTCATCTCTGCAACTAAGACTAAATTCAACGTACACTTAGTAGTCAAGGTTTTCCTTTTTTTTTAATCTAAAACTAAATCAATTTCAAAGAAAAGCTTGACTTCCGAATTTCATAATACCCCCATGTCACAATGCGTCCATTTTTTGCCAATACCCCTTCACCCCATAAGCTCGGACGTCCTTTAGCGTTGTGCAGTTTTTTTTTGTTCCGCAGTATTTTCTATGTTTTCGACAGAAAGTCGTTCCATGTGGAATGTATGTGTGGAACGCATACTACGATGGAAAGAGACAAAGTCCACAAAAAGTGAAAATTTATCTGGAGCTAAGTTTATTCGAAGATTGCGCAAAAAAGTCACATGAAATTAATTCTAACAAACCGAAACATAGCGGAATAGAACGAAACAAGTCTAAGAAAACTTTCATCTTTGCCACTACTAGATACAATAAAAACTTTGAACTAGTGAACACACACAACACAATTTAAAGTTAAAGTAAAATTGAAATTCTACTAAATTAGCAAAGCGAAAATGATATTAAAATTTGCATAAAAATATAGAACTAAAAACCATAGAATTGTTAGAATTTGAATTTAATTGTAGTGAGTTTGCGATCCGGAACTTTTACACCCCACACACACACACACAATAGCTATGCGGTAGAGAAATGTAGAAAAGAAACTCAAATCTATAAGACAAAGTGAAACAAAAAAAAAATATTTTAAGAAATTGAGAAAAAAAGGAAACCTTTCTGCCTTCACTTCGATTGACTTACAATCATATTAAAATTTGGGAAGAACATGAAAACCCAAAATTAAATCTTATGAAGTTTGTAGTTTGGAAATTATCTAGATAAATTAGAAAGAAAAATTTATTAAAAATATTGGCACTACTCATCCACACCGACATTACATAAAATCCTTCCTTTTTTTGTGCAACATTTACAAATAATTCATAAATTTCAAGTTTAAATATTGGAAAACTTTTTAAATTGAAATTCTTCCGAATGTGCTTTTGGTTATGCCAATGGAATTTCTACATCAGTCATCTTATTACACACACAAGTCAAGTCATAATATTTAATAAGTGGAGCATAACGCTAAGGTTGTAGCCTACCTTTCGGCGTACTTTATTGTTTCATCGGCTTTATTCCGTCAATAAAACATTAAAATTCGCCAAAATGTAGGCTTTAAAAGTTCGGTGAAATTTCCCATTTCTTTTAAATGAAATTTTTTAGCGTTTACGTAAATCGTTAAAATTTTAATTTATTTTTTAAATTTAGTTTTTCATTCAATTTCGTTCTCTCTTCGCTATTCTTTTGTGTTCTTCTTATCAACAAACTAATTTTATTTAGAAAAAAGAAAATTGCGTGACGTAAATTAAATTATTTCAATGGTCGGGGTGCGCGCGTTGAAATAGAAACCGTAGTTGAACATTTTATTGAGTTCGTTTTTTATGTTCGGGTTTTTTTCTGTAAGCATTTTAGTTTTTATAGGTGTGATGGTGTGAAGTTTTTTTGTTTTTTTTTTCTTTCTTTTTCTTTATTTTTTAATTTTAGTTTTGTAAGTTCGTAAAATAATTTTTAATTTTATGTGTTTTATTGTTAATTATTAATTATTATAAATACAATTTGATGATGAGAGAAAAACAAAACCAACAACAACAACAACAGCAAATATAATGGCATAAAATTTAAAATTTTATTTTCTTTTATTTTTTTTTACACTTACATCCCCTCTGCTGTCGCTGTCGAATTGGATTTAATGCGAGCTATGCGGAATTCCGTTAAACATCTCGTAAAGTTCCGGTAACTGTTCAAGTAAACAGTAAACAAGCTCAAAGACGATGAAGATGGAGATCAAAAATTAGTCAATAGTTGTTGCATTCACTGAATGTACAACGAACTATTGGTGCCAAGGGGGAATACACTTGCTAAAATTCTGTTACAACAATTCCTTCTTCACTGATAGATCCCAGAAATTTCACTGAATTTCAAAAATTCGACTAAATTCCAAAATTTCTAACTCAATTCTCAAATTCCATCTTAGAAAATTCAAATAATTTCTTCGTTATGATCTTTACCACTACTCGAGAATTTGAGAGTCGGTATTTTCCAAACTTGTTACTGTTTTTCAAAAGTAGAAAACCTTCAAAAGTACAACTGCAGTAAAGCTATGAACCATTATCTTTACAGTTCTTTTCTAATTGTAGAATTAGAACGATCTATTTTATCAATTATCCCTGGTGAAAATGAGAGTCTCAAAAAGTTACTTTTCCGGCCGCAAATATCAGTCCAGAAAAATACCACTTTTCGACATGGAAACAAGTGTCGAAAACCATCGAACTATGATCCTCAGGCGCGAAAACAATAGATTCGATACAGTGAGACTTTGTTTTTCAAAATTTTGAGACAGCGAGTCTGCGGGACAGTCCTACGTTTCATCAAATACATTTTTAAAGTGTCTTTCACACATTTCAAGCATACCATCAACACTCAGCAGTGACATTATTGAATCTATTACTTCTTTTGTTGTAAGTATTTTTTCATTTTATTTTTCTTTCATTTTTACTTTTAATATTCATTGATATACAAAAGCACATTAGGCACAACTAGATTTTGTCACCTCTATCTTGGAAAAAGAGACAATTAAAGTTGAAGAAAACCTTTTTTATTTTACCATTTCACCTACGACTCTGTTCGCGTGTGTTGAAATGAAAAACTTTGTGGTCGAGACGTGGTAGTCAATTTCGCGGTCAATTTCCGTTCTCATTTTAGTAATATTGATCTGAATGCCACCAAAAGGATTTTTGCAGTTTGAAAAAAGAAAGAAAAGAATTAATCTCTTAAACCCTAGACAAAATTTTTGTAAATGTTAATTACCTCCACACTGTAGATGCCTTAAACACAGTGCCTATTTAAATCA
>JANTFA010152583.1:0-11026 GCA_026413405.1 Phytosciara flavipes
ACATACTGGAGTATTTTACAACATTTCACAGATAGCGCTTCCATTAAAAAGTTATTTGGACTATAAACAGTAGAAGCCCTGTACTTTCAGTATAGTTCATCGTATGTACATCATTGTATAATAAACTTGCTTAAAGCTGCATTACACCATACCCGACCAGAAGAGAGAAATTTTTATTTATTAAAACAACTGTAGCTGAATACATAGCTGGAAGGTCCAGTTTTCTTGTGATTTTTTCGTTATATGAATTTATTGCTGAGCATCAGCACAAGTAAATTGTGAATTGTGTTGACCCGAGCTCGGAAGGCTTCCGAAAGCTTGGTGTTACACGTACAATTTTCTCGCACGGAAGACGCGACTACTTGCATGATTTCCGTAGCATCCAATGTTTTTAGACCCGTACGAAGTACCATTATCTCATGCCTTTACTCTTACGTTTGTAACTCGTCGATTCCGACTCCCGGAGTAAGGGCAAACCTTTTGGGGTCATCCCTAGATGCCAAATAAGCAACTTCTTTCAGAGTTCAGTTTATGAATATTTCAGTAGTTAGGTGTTCAGTTTGATGATTGATCAATTGAATACTAATGGTTGCAATGGAATCCTTTTCTTCGATCGGTTAAATTTGAAGAAAATGACCTGTGTCTTTTCGCTGTTACCTTTGTCCTCCACTTTTTGAAATAGCTGTCGATACGAGATAGTGCAGTGGTCAGATGCTTGAATACTGTATTTGAGCTTATGGCGTATCGTCGGCATATAGTAAGCCTGCATCACATTTTCGGAGGATATTCATGTCCGAAGTGTATACTATTTGTGCGTAATGATGATGATCTTGTCCCGTGACTAACGAAGCTTAAACCCAAATATCTTGAATTCCATCAAATTTTTCTTAGAACATGTTTGATTCATTCAAAAGATGATCACAAAAGTATATTAAATAAGGTTCCATGAAGGTTGCTCTAAGAAAAGTCTCACCGATTCCGAGCTATTTCAAGACCCAGTTTGTTAGTCACGGGACAAGGTCGTGGAATTGGCCATATCAACCTCAGCTCCACTCGACCCATGTTTCCCGAACGAAAAACTGAATTATAGGTCGCAGAATTTCGTCTTACATTCATCCGGAATGCATTTTTGCTTCATTAAATTCATTTCGCCGAATTTAAAGTTTTCAATTTCTAGTTCGTGCTTTGCATAGTCAACACGCTACACACGGCTACATCCACATTACACTTGAGTTTAAAATAAATATTAAATTTTCCCTGTTCTTTTATTCGTATAGGAGCTATGTCTATCCACAGACACAGACATCAGGCGGAGTTGTTTTTATTTTCGAGAAGTTGTTTTTCCCATTAACTATTTTTCTTCATTTACCACATTATCGACGCTAAGAGTTCGACAGCAACAAAAAATTTATCCAAAACTTAAACTTAAAACTTTTACTGTGTATTTACTAAACTTTCTGTTATTTTTTTTGCTTCCGTCTCTATCCCATCCAGCCAGAAGTCACAGTACATTTAACAGTTGGTTGAAATAAAATGGAAAGAAAAAAAATTTTCCTTCTTTTTACATACGTCTCTTGTCTGTGGAAACAGCGAAATGTTCTTCGTTTCACCATATACTTTCCCGTCGTCGTCGGAAAATTATTGCTCACTAATGTGCTTTTTGGTAGTCTTTTCTTCGTTTGGGAAAACTTTACTTTCCGATTCTTTTTTTGTAAAAAATAAAAAAGTTCTTTGACATGACGTTGTTCATTCATTTATTTATTCTCTAGCTTTCAGTTGAACTGTTGACTTCCAGTACGGTGACCGGTGAAGGCTGTGTTTAGTTAAACTCGATGCTATGAAAATTATACTTCTATTTATGTTTAATGGATTTGCTGTATAATTCAATGCGGATTCCCATACTCATAGCATGCACACAAATATGTTGGGAGAGAGACTTTAGTAGTTTATATGTTCACTTTCATCTTTTGATGTTTGAATTCTCGGTTTTAAATATGACTGAACTTTAAAAACATAAAGCGAAACTTTTCTTTTACTTGGTACTCCTCTTGTATTTGAATATATCAACTCAGTATTTGTCGTGGAAACTTTTACCAGCTGAACCGCAATAACATGTTAAATTTGGTCAAGCATGACTATATCTTCAACGAGGAGCTATTAGCTTATTATAAGCTCGGAATGGGTAAGGACAACCAAAAATTATTTATTTCAAGTTACCCCAAACCTGACCTGAAAATTTTAAAGAAATCAGGTTTTGGATTGGTCAGGTATTTTCGAAAAACTAGCTGCCCCAGCTGCGAGAAATGCAAAACGTAACCACTGTAACGAACAAAATAGTTATTTGTGAAACTGTTTTTCATGCAAACCCGAGATAAAAATCAAAAATTGCCCTCTGTTTCGGCCTCGAAGCGTGAAATTTTCAATGAACGATCATTTAGACTAGATTTACGCTTCAAAAATTGGTTCACTGCGGTCATAAATCACAATAGGGTTGGAATGGTTAAAGATGTTGCTAGATAAGCTTTAAGTTTTAGTGTCGTGGGCTTGAGGTTTGGTCAGGGTAGCATTTTTATTTACGATTCATGTACCATGAATCATGGTTCAAAAGGAGTGACAAAAAGTATAGATGAAAACCCGCATTTCGTCGCTAATGTGCAAAAAGCAAAATATAGAAATGACGAATGGATAATGTCCGAGAACTATAGGCTATGAGTCCCACGCTCTACCGGTTGAGCTATCTCTGGACCTACCTGGAAGTGACAATACACATCGGGTGCATAAAAAACATTTCTCACCGAGCTACCCCCGAGCTATCATTTCAAGCTACACATACAGACATGTCTCTTTTTGCAACCTTCCTTTTCAATTCGATCCAGCGACGCGCCATCCTCATCACTTATTCACATTATGATTTTTCACAACGCACAACTTTAAACATTCAAATCCTAGGGGGTATCGAGCGACGGGATGCTAGATATTTTCTGCTCCCAATCAAATTTGTAGCTTTAAACGTTTCTTGTTCCATTTTCAACACTTTGTACCTTAACCTATAACACCCTTCACAAAAATAATCGATTTTTATTCGTTTCGAATAAAAAACGCACACACCAAATTATATATTCCCCAATCGGTATGCTATGGTACATAACAACAACAACAACAACATCATCATCATCATCATCATCATACGGCAATAAAGATAACCCCGATGCCAGAACTGAATCGAAATTAATTGCTCCCATTGTGTGCTTTGAATATATGTATAGCAAATGCGAGCTTCGTCGTCCCCAAAATTTGAATATGAATACAATATTGACAGATATTTCCATAGATTTGGAATTATTATTTGTTCGCCGATATCCAAATTCCAATAAATTTATGTTTATTTGGATATATTTTAGACTTAATCATTTTTTATTTCTATGTGTGGAACTTAAATTGATGTAGAACATCCCTTCCCTTACACGAGGACCGTTGCCAGTCATCTTACACATAAGTAATTGATGATACGGAATTTGAATTGAATTGAACGAAAACGAACAAACATAATTTTGACCGAACGACTGTGCTACAATAGCCTAAAATTAAGTAAATACAAAATGATATCGGTTATGCTAATTATACCTAAGAGACTAATTAGGCAAGCTTTTACTGGAATTTGTGGAGTGGCAAACAAGTCAGAGTTTTGATTCGTTATGAGTGGGATATAGAACTTCCCTTTCTATATAGAACAATAAATGATGATTGGAGGATGAGTGAAACACAAACCGAAGACCGAAAACAGTTGATTACCATTAACCAGATAAAATCACGATATCGTTGTCATGTCGATTGCCGATTTACTCTTTGAATATATATTTTTTGCGGTTGACGACACACTTTGAATCTAAATAGCACCGAAACAGCATAGTCTCTCATCAAGTAATTGGAGTTCATTATTGACAAATTTACAAGATCTGGTAAATAAAATTTGTATTATCTACAACGAGAGGCAGAAGGAAAGAAAAAAAAATTGTCGTGACATCAAAATTACGTGCACGTGAACATCGTAAAATACAGTCCCTGAACATAGTCGTCGTAAACATATAAAACATCAACGGAAAAAAAATTGTGATAAAATGCCTGGATAAGACTCTGATGGAAATGCAGAATAGTAGATTACTATACCAGGGAAGTAGCTTGATATGAGTAGAAGTATTCGAGGGCTTCAGGCCGAGGTACTTTTACTCATCGTGATACGAAAAAACGAACCGTGTGTAGTATGCTACTTTACTTTACGTCTCGGATAATGCATTTTTTTGGGGTTTGTTTTTGCATTTACCGAGCAGAAGCGCGTAAACACAGTACGTAAATGCGTTGTTGTTTCGACGAGTGGGGAAACATCTCTCGCCTTTGGATATAAATATCCCTAGTAGGGATTCCCTACTAACAACAACAATTTGGAAGCAGAGACGTATTGTATCCTATTACTCGTGAGGTAAAGGGTTTCACCGATGAGGGAATAGGCTCATTACTTCCCTCGTCAAGTAATAATGTATTACGTTCTTGTGCTTGTAAAGTCGTTGTTTTGGCAAGTATGAGTATTGCTGAACCAGTCGAAGGCGAGTAGAATACTCACAAAGGCCAAAACAATAACTTAGAAGAAATTACGTAAGTTATTCAACATCGATGAACACGGTAAGGGGCCATTAATAAATGACGTCACGCTATTTAAGTCCATTTTGATACCCCCATCCCCAAGATTAACCCAAATTTGTTAGAACCGTGACATTTTCTTGACTCCTCCTACCCTCTAACAGGGCGAGGTCATTCACGAACGATCTTTCACTGTCACAATACATAAATGACGTCACGCTTTTTCAGTGTTGTCATCAGATTAAAATCACTAATCGTTCGACAAGCATGTACTTTTTTGTGTCAATGTTGTGTCTTGCTCCTAATACGCCCAGTAAATGGGAGGTAGGACACACTATTGACTCAATACTCGTAGAGCTATTTTAATCTGATGACAGCACTGAAAAAGCCTGACGTCATAATTATGTACGACTCCTTAGTGGCTTAAAGTACACTTTGCCGTGCATAATCATGTAAACCTAATTTGCAGTTCAAGTCAACCAAATTTACATCGGAGTAAGGGATGTTCACCGACTGGTCAACATTTTATTTATTCTATCTCAACCACTACCATATGCCTGCTTGTGTATATGACACTAACAAATAAGCACGGCGCTTTTATGAGTAAACCAGTTGGTAGAGCTGGAATAGTAGTCACTCCGTTTAATTCTACGTTAAATTAATGTGAATGCGCAGAGAGAACATTGACTTCCTGAGCTATATTAAACGGAGTGATTTCCAGCTAAATCAAATTTCCATGGACAATTTTAAAGTAATTTCCATAACAGTAGCTAATAACAGCTGGAATTCGTTCGGGTCTTTTGCATTGTTAATATGATCAACATTGAGATATCGGTTGGTAAATAAACAAAACAGAAAAAAAACGTAGCAATGTCAGCCACACGAAGTAATACATGCGATTGCTGAAAGCACAAGTATAAAATATGCGTAACACATTGTGGTGGTATAATCGTGTATGCAGAGAGCTTATGATGCCATTGAACTGTGGATTGAAGAAGAATAAATCGAAATCTAATTTGAAATTCAAATTATTGAACTGAAATTGCCGCCACATTGACCTATCCATTTGTGTGGTATAGTAATGTTCGACGCGTTCAGTGTGTCTCGAATAACTCGTTTAATCAAAAAATTTAAATTTTGGCATTTTAGTGTTCTTAAGTCTAATCAACGCACCATGCAATAGCGGATCGCTATCGACTGACATGACGAGTGTTTCTCAAGAAGTTTGGTTCACTAGACGATTTTTTTTAAATAACTTTTTTGACAGTGTGATCGTATGGGACATTATGATACTCTCTACACTGTTCGATTGTTGTATTCGAAATTCAGACAACGCATGGTGCGTTGAACTAGCTACGGGTCATTTCGATTTTGCGTAAAAATCTTGTTAGTTTTAACAAACATTTTTGCTATTTTTGTCGTCGTTTTCGATACACAAAATTTGAGAAAGTCGTTTCGAGACAGTTTAACCGATTTTAGCCAAACTAGTTTGTCTTTGTCTATCTACAATGAACCCGAGTTGTTGATCGTCTTGCAACTTGAATGTAAATTTCGTGCCGTTTTCGTTGCTCATATCACAAATCACATGCTCTCTGATATTGTACGTAGGTTACCAAGTAATAATGAGATCCAGCCAGGTATATACGGGGTATACGTAACATTATTTACTCTTCCATGTCATATAGTTTACGAGTCAAGATTCGAGATTAGATAAAATGTGGCAGAGATTATACTGAAGAACCTCTTCATTATTATTGCGTTGATATCCATCCGTAATTATCTAAACTTAGTCGTAAATTCATAAATTTAAGTTCGTTCTAGCTATTGAGCTGACTCCATGGTCGGGAATATTTCGTAAATTCTGCTCTCAAATGCTCCGAATGTAAAATTTCCACCAAAATTTTGTACATTTGGGATGACATAACTGAAAGTGCTCGCAATATACGAACTTACTCAAACAGTTTCCTTTGAGTTTAGATTTATGCATTTGCGGGCTCGACGAAAACAGCTGGCTGTTTTTACTGTTGCGTTGTACCTATATGCTGAATACGTGAGCTGAAAATGGTTGGTTTTGGTATAAGTGACTCTGGTGTGCTTCATTGCTACACTAACGTTTGAAGCGATAGTGCTTGGCGCTGATAAATTAATTGAGTTTTGAACGAATTATAATCGAAAACCAATCAGAGAATAAAGTGCGTTAGTACAGTGACTCTTGCATCATCAGTTGGTTCATACAGCTAGAAAATCCAAATGGAATCATCGAACGATGGCAACCAGAAAAATCCGATTGCTCGCGCATTTTTGTGGCATTTCGGTAATACAAAGTATACGGGACACATACCACCGTTCAATAAACAATCGAAATTCAATCCATGGATCCTAATGCCAGCGGCAGTGATTGTGCAGTTTTGTTGTGGTTCAGTGTATGCATGGTCGGTTTTCAACGCACCTATCGACGAAGCAATCACTGGAGATGCCAAGTCATCACAGGCGCCTATAACATTTTACATAGCCGTGGGAATACTTGGATTTTCGGCCGCGGCCATGGGCCCGTGGATTGAAAGGTAAGTGAAAATGGGGTGCTTGGTCGATGCAATGTTTTCAACTAATTTCATTTCAAAATCAAAAGAAATGGCCCCAGGAAATCACTGATTGTATCGTCGTCGTTATTTTTCTTCGGTAATCTACTATCAGCTCTGGCAGTTTATCTGAAGTTGATGTGGTTGTTGTACATTGGATACGGTGTTATTGGAGGATTCGCAACTGGAATAAGTTACGTAACTCCTGTTTCCGCTTTGCAGAAATGGTTTCCTCACAGACGTGGATTGGCCGCTGGTTTCGGAGTTTGTGGATTTGGTGGCGGCTCGATCGTAATAGGGAAAGTTATATTGCCACTCATTCGATTAGTTGGACTGCCAATGACTTTCGTTGTATTGGGATCTTGTTATTTCATTTCAATGGTATCAACAGCATTCATATTCCGACTTCCGCCGCCGGACTATTCTCCATTCTCTCGGGAAGAACAAGAAAATATGCAAACATTAACGAACCAACCAGAAATCAAATTGTCTGCCAAGGAATCAATTTTATCGCTGGACTTTTGCCTCATTTACTTGGTGCTCATGTCCAACATCCTATTCGGTTTGGTCGTTATTTCCCGATTGTCGAATATGATAACGCAACTCTTTTCGAAAGATCCCAATGAAGCTGCAACTATGGTGTCGATCAATGGGGCATTGAATCTATTCGGCAGACTATTCTTCTCAACAATTTCGGATAAAATTGGTAGGAGAACGTGCTTCCTAATCATGTTAACGGCACAAATCATCATTTTGGCTATGTTTCCCATTTACACGGAACAGAAAATGTACGGAACGTTTCTATTCTGTATGTTTACGCTAACAGCATGCTACGGTGGCGGATTCGGTGTCATTCCCGCCTTTTTAGCTGATATGTTTGGATCTAGCAACGTTGGAGTCTGTTTCGGCTTGATTTTAACCGCATGGTCAATTGGTGCTGTGTTTGGAGGACTTGCATTCACCGCAATCTTTAACCATATGACACATACGTATGGTTTGAGCGCAGAAGATGCATATCCGTACATTATCAATTCATATTGGATACTGGCATTTGTCGTTGCTGGACTGTTGGCCGCAATTATTGTGCGAACGACAATTAAAGATAGAACATTACCGCCGGTGGAAGGGGAATTCTTTAAATTCAGAATCTTAAGTAAAGTGATACGAATCAAAAAAGGGACATGCTGCCCAGATCTGGAAGTGCTCAGTTCAGAAGAGTACGACGATGAGTGGGATAAATATCTGCAGTCCCTAATTCCTAAGCTCGTTGTTGATAATTATGATGATCAAGCAATGGATGTTGAGATTTCTGAACACAAAACGTTGGATAACGAAACAAAGTGATTTCGTTGCCACTGTCACGTGTGGTTTTGTCGAGTCTTTCTAAGAATCATTAGAATAGGGTACACCGACGGTATAACCGGTATAACAGACGGATCACAATCATTATTTGCATTTCATCGCTTACTTTTAAGGAATTGATTAAATAATTTCGTAATGACAAGAAACAGCTTCGAAAGTTTTGGTTTCACATATTACGTTTTGGCAAAGTGCTAATATTTGTTTCCGAAGTCGCACATTGTTGAATGACGTACGTAAACAGTATTTTGGGATTTGTGTATAAGGTCTAAGGGACCGTTTATAAATGACGTCACAATATTTTAATGAATTGTCGTCACGCAAAAAGGATCAACAGATTTGTAAGGACCGTCACGTTTTGTAATTGCTAGTGTATTGCTGGCCGATGTAACGGTTTAAAAAAGAACTCTAGCAGACCAACAACAAAGACGTAGTTGTAATTAAACGTGCATCATGGTTTGCTAGGAATCGTGATTTCCGCACCGTGCTAGTTCGTATGAAAAGTTTTATCTTTCATCAGTTAGGGCCAATCATTTATCGTCAATTTCTGTAGTTGTTGTAGTCAGCAGATGAATGTAGTCACTATTTAAGTGGTTGATTTTCCTGAAGAACACGTTATGCCAAGTTTTAATAAAAGGACTTTTTCAGTTCAATAGGACCGGGCTCGGAAAGTATGGTGAAACGATTTGGTGCATTTTGTGCCAAAAAGAACTTTTTTTTGTGTTCTCTAGTATTGAGCTTGGTATTCCACTTGGTTTTTCCTTTTTAAATGTCAAACGTGGAATGTTACCGTCACTGTAGATTTGTATTCAGCATTCAGTATTTTACAATAATTAGTTTTTTTCTGTTTCCTTCATCGGCACGTACATTTGTTATCTTAAAGGATGTGTTCTTAACTCCTATGTTACCCAGAATATGAATAGCCTATTGATTGAATCGACACGTTGGTAAATCAAATCAAAAACACAGAAAAAGCCATGTCTTTTGTTCTTTGTTGAAATGCACAATATTTGACGAATTATTTGAAAATATTTAAGTCAAGGGAACCTTTACATCGTTAAGTTTTACATGTCCGCAATTATTTAGGCCATATTGCCACTTAAATCTTACATTTTCGGTTGATATTAATACCGATATTTTTTAGTCAAAACCGACATTCGATATTGGGTTTTCCGATATTGATACCGATATTAACATCGGGATTGCATTCCCTATTTTCAACTGTTCAACAAAAGAACAAAAATCGACCGACTAAACCTTGGTGAAGTTTTGTTCTCATCTATTTGCCGAGTTAGCATCCCATTTGATCTTTTCTACTGACAACTATCAATTTTTAAAATGCCGTCTGAAAGGCTAATCATAATTGTCCACCACGATCGAACAGGCAGAATAAAATATCAGTCGTTGTGTAGCTATCGAACGGTAAACATTTTATTGACAGTTATTTTGGTGGTCAACTACCAACTACCAAATTTACAAATTGCAATATCGAGTGTGGGCTATCAATTATCAAATAGCAAATAATCATTATCTGCCTGGAGGAGTGGCATCGCAATTGATACTGTCAAGCTAACACCTATACTTTTGTGATTTTTATTTCTGGAACAGACAAACGAAAAAAAGACACAAAAATTTGAATTTTAAGTCAATATTAGAATGTCACTTTGTGTAGATAAACCTAAAACCTTTAAGAAACAAATAGCCCATCGATACAAGAATGCCAGGTAGCTCAAGTGGGAAGAGAATTTGGACAGTAGGCCCCTTAGTTGATGTTCATTTTATGTTAAAAACTATTGAAGTAGAAGATTTTGTTAGAAATAAATGAAAATACTTCGAATGAAATCAATTACGATATCGATCTAGGGTTAATATTGACGAAGCTAAAAAGGTTTGTATTTAGTACGAAGATGGAATGTTCCCAGTATAGCTTAAATCTACGACCGCTCGTACATTGTATCAGTTCGATAAAAGACATCCAATCTGATGGTTTATTTTTACCCAGGCAGATACGTTCCCTGATTATTATTTATTTCCCTCTTCAATTCGTCTATTAAACTAGATATTTATACGTAAGTTTACATGGGATATCTTACAACCGATAACATCAATTTACTTCAACTAGAATTTACATTTCTAACAATAACTTCCCATCATTAAAACCACTTTGGAATCTTCATCAGCAATGTGAAACTATACCAATGGACATATTTTCGGGTCTGCAACACACAAAAAGTCATTGAACAATTCCACAGTGAACAACCCAAATCGAATAAATCGGCAAATAAATTCAGTTGAGTTAAACGAAAGGTATATATATAGCGTGGGCATGGAATAAAATCATATCTACAGCTCTCTCTCTCTGTGTTGGTAATATTACATTCCTGTCGGACGAAACTTAAATTCATGTCACGTGCTAAATCGTTTTTCGTCAATGGGGAAGCTGTTTACCAAAA
>JANTFA010152594.1:0-11026 GCA_026413405.1 Phytosciara flavipes
GAGTTTCTTTAGGTCATATTAATATTATTTTTGTAGACTATAAAAATGAATAGGTTTTTATGTCAGTGTTTGTAGAGGATTCGGAAGTTCAATAATGGAAAATTAAGATAAAATTGAAGTCATTCAATAAAATGATTACCACTGCCCAAGTCATAGCTGTCAGTCAAGGGTCCTGACCCACCCAAGAGGTGGAACCTAGTTTTATATTTTTCAGTTATTATACTCAGATATTACATTCAATGCTTCATCCAATTTTTCATGTTTTTTTGTAATTTCTTTCGAATATTTTTTTTTCTATATATTTTTAATGTATGTCCTTTCCCTCAGGTCATATTTATTATGAAAACACAAGGAACGAATGAATGAACAAAGGAAAAAAAATCAAAAACAACCGAAAAAAACATACCTTCAGTTTAAAACATTCTTCGCGCAAAAGTTCTTTTCATTTAATTTTCTTTCTTTTTTTTTCTTCTTCTTCTTGTGTCGAGAAAACTTTGAACTATTAAAAATTTAAAGTACAATTACGTTTGAGTTTTCTCTTTTGTGGCTTAGCTTAGCTTCTGAGGTTAATTAATTACAATCAACGGTGAAATTTTTGAATAAATTATTTTTTTATCCACTTTTTTTCTCGCTTGTTTCAGTTGGTTGTTAACTTTTGCACGTGGAACTTTTGTTCCTTTTCGTTCGGTTATGCATAATGTACACAGAGAGAAATCACGGACCAGATTAAAATCTTTGTTTTATAGTTATGTGAAGACTTTGAAAAATATTTAGCTGGCAGATTACAAATTACTGTAAGATCTACCCTGACCTCGGCTAGTCAATGGCTAAATCATCCGGTGTATTGTCGTTCTTGTATCGACATTTCGAAATGGATTCTGAAAAATCTTTTATGAAAGGCACATCTTTCTTGGAATTCTTCATAAATACGAAAATACACTGAATGATTCTGCGAGTCCCCAGGTTAATCTATTTTCGATAATTTTGCCCTTGTGACGAATTATATCTTTTCAAAAGATTTATTGCGGTTCAAATTCAACTACGCAGAAAATTTACAGCGCCGCAGATAATATTGTACGCACTTGTGACAGTTATTGAAGTTTGATTTTCGGACTTATTTTTTGTTATCTGTTACAATCAATGAAGTGAGTGTTAAGGGCAAGCCCTTTTTGATCAGTTGAATCCAACTGGTCTCGGGGTCACGCGTAAAAATGAGAGAAATCACATACAAACTAAAACTGAGCTTCGGTCTCCATAATTGTTTTCATTCATGATTTTTTGACATGTGACCCCGAGACCAGTAAAATTGAACTGGGTTTTCTCTCTCCTTTAACAATCAATAGACTGTTTAGGTTGGGGAAAAATTCTAGATTACCCGCTGGGACTTTGACAGTTGTGTCATACAAAAATGTTGACAATATTACCGCGCTACATATTTTAGTATGCAACAACTGTCAAAGTCCCCGCGGGTAATCTATGTGTCATGTCGTCAGGTGACATAAGCTATTGAAAATATCAAATTCATATCGAAATGAACAGCTGTCGTGCACTGAACTTTCTATGATGGAACGAGTAAAATTCGTTCATCGGGATTCCTCACCTCCTAATTCAATGGGTTTGCTAAAACAGGTCCCTTGGAATACATTAGGAATAACGTTTTATTTATAGTGTGCATGAAATGAGCGACGAAATCGCGATATTTCGGCGCTAGATAAACAAAATGTTTTTTTTTTCGCACCCAAGATACAAAATTAAAATTCAAGAGCTCTCTTAAGAACTCGGATATGTTGGAAGTATATGTACACGTGTTCTGGATTCCAGAATCTGGAATGAGCATCAAAAATTAATGATAATCCATTACTTACATTCTGTTCGGTGAAATTTCCCTTTGATACTGTTGTTGTGTTGTTTTGGCGTACGTAAGCTGAAAACCTCAATTGAAAGACGGGTACTCATTGGCTTCAGAAAATTAAATTTTGAAAGTAGGTGAAATGCTTCTTGAAAACTAAGCGATTAATCCGATATGTTTGTCGGTGTAAAAATTTATGCATTATAATGTTCTTGTTTTTGATCTCACAAAGTCATAAGGGGTGTTAAGAAACGAAATCTTATATTTTATGTCGCAATAAAAACAGCCAGCGCAGCGCAACAATCATTTATTCTAGTTTATTATATTATGGTGTGAGTGTATGTGTGAAGGCTACGTACAGCCAGGCTGGCTGAGCCAGCGTACCAACAGTAATGTTGGATTGACGTTCATTCGGTTAAATTGATGAACCTAACACCATTAGGCTAAATTAAATGAATTTTTCATTTGAAAAAAGAAATTGTTTACTAGAACGAACAACAAGAATTGTTTTTACGAAAACGCCGAAGTTTACAGTTTAGTGCACTACCATACATGAGAAGCAGGATGTAGAAACACTTCACATTTCGCTTGTTCACATCATATACTACGACACTGGTATTAAGACCGTACTGTTTCGATCGAAATGGATATGACATTTATACTACTTATCTCGTCGTTTGACTAAAAGTGTTAGTCATTTGCTGCGTGGAAATGAACAAAAAACGACGTAAGTTGAACTAAATTTCAATGTAATTGCGACTCAAAAATTTGAATTTCAAATAAAATCGTCCGTGATGGTCTCCGTTTTTGCCTACGTTTACCACGACTCTATTATTTTTGTCTAAACACATCTGTCATGTAAACGGAGGCAAAACGAAGACCAAAACGGACAAGAGTGAGTTCAACTTAAGATTTATCCAATATTCAACTCAGAGAAGATGCCAACCTTTTTTGTTTGTATAATTGTCAACTGTTTGCTGAAGTACTCAACGAAATTATTTTTTGTAATTCTAGGATCCAAAATATGTTTGGTCACCAGCTAATCCACCGCCTGCGGTTCCGGTTCCGGCGAATGCTGTTACGAAAGTAGATACAAGCAGTAAGTAGAATTGGAAAATATTAAGCTCGACATGAATTTAAGTCGGCTCAGACGTTATACATTTTCTTTGATTATAAATTTTGATGTAATTTACAAAAGCTTCTGATTTTGGGATTGCTTAAAATTCTTCTTTAATTATCCGCCAAATATTTGAACATTTCTCACAATTTGATGAACTAATCTTATCAACTTTGGAAAGGTAAACATCTGAAGTTTCTCTTCGTCAAAAACAACTGTTATCTATATGAAATCAAACTTCTAGGAAATGAACTATGACTCTAATATCACGTCTCTCCCAGCTAACTTGCTTACAAAAATTTCTGGTCTAAATAGCTCAGCTCACTTTGTTATTGCCGACGATTAGTGTTCGCAAAAATTTTCATTTTGACTTTCAGGGTCAGCGTTCAAATTATGGGTCTCGCATTCGCAATTTCCTCATTCTCTTCTTGTGTTAGCCCAAATCACTTTTGTCGTATTTGGCGAGCCCAACTGTGCTTTGGTCATCCTATTTTACTCACTTTATGGATGTTTCTCAAAAAAAACTTTTCTCGCCGCATTGCTTCCATCGTTGGAGTAGGCTTTAGCAAACCATTCCTTTATCTCGGTTTGAACTTTGTAGACGATGATTTCTTTTATGTTGAACGTGCCTCGTATGTTCACTCTAGATGTGATTCATTATGACGCCAAGGGACATGCGGCACATTTCCATCTCCGTTGTTGTGAGATGACTTCCACCCGGTTCATACATAGCTCAGCATTTTGAACCATAAGTGAGTGCAATTCGTGCAAGTGAGTAGATTATTCACTTGAGCTTTGTTGTTATTAAAGCCAGTCCATACTGATCATACGGTTCATGTCTTCGTCACGATTTCCCACCTTGTTGACTACCGATCAACGGTACCAAAAAATGTGGTTCGAATTTGACCCATTTTGCGTGACACAGCGCTGCCCTTCAAAGCATAAGAAACGAAAAGAATAATTTTGTTTAAATCGCTTTGTAAGTTTCTTATGCTTTGTAAGATAGAGTGGGTGAGGATTCAATACAATAATAATAATCCGCCGTAACAACACTTGATGGGTCAGAGGCTAGATCATTATTTACTAGTTTCGCTGATTGTGGTTCTACTTTTTGTGATGCTTTCATTAGTGAAAGTTTTTACTGTGCCAGCTTACGCGACAAATCTAAGTTACATCGATGGTAAGTACCATATCTAAAGTATACGTAGGAGCGAAAATTGTAGCGTAGAATGCTAGCGTCTCCCATAACAATGTCTTTGCCGGCAAGCTGTGTGAAAGCTTTTTCCAACAACTACAACAGAATCGATCCTATTCAATCAGCTGTGCTTTGTATACACGTCTGAAAAACGGTTTTTTTTCTGCCGCAGTTGGGAATCGAACTCCCGCACTGGCAACTGCAATCGTTCGACGTTCAGCTTTATTTTGCAATCGATGAGATGAGTTGTTGATTGAATTTACAATCGTACCTGTTGTGATAATCTCTTTGAACCCAAAGTATTTCTTTGAATAATATTCAATTTGGGAACTAATTATTGTCGCTAGGTTGAAACTGTAATACTGTGAAACAGTGCTGCTCTTCGAATTTCTGACTACAATGGCCATGTAAACAAATACTTGCGACGTCATTTTTTATTACATGCACAACCCATTACGTAAAGCAGCCATAAAACGAAGTGAAAATAAAATAAAAACCTCAATATCTCATATTTCACTTGTAATGACTTATTTCTAGTTCACCATTGTCCCTTCACATAATAATAAAAACAATCCAAAGGAAGAAAAACATACCTTTTCTCGTCGGTTGTTTCTTGTTTTTTTGTTGTGAGGAATTTTCGTTGAGTTTTCCCGTTTTTACCATTTCCACCCCATGCCAACAAAATATTCAAAACGAAGAAGCAGCAGCAGCAAAAAGAAAACACATCCTCACCCGTGCAACTGTTTCGTTTTATTTCCTTCTTGATATTTTCTTCTCGCATCGCTGTTTTCGTTTTTTTTTATTCTTTTTTTTTCAAGTGAATATTTGATGTCGACGATTTGGCATTCTTTTTGTGTATACATCACCGGCACGTTTATTGGAAAAGAGAATTATTAATGTGTTGATACTAACACAAAGTATCTTTCCTCCATCCGATGTAACATGTTAGGTTATTTATAACCGTTCGTTTTTCGGTATGTATTTATTAGAAGAGCTGTACTACAAACAGACGCAGTGTTTCATTTAAACTGTGTAACATATATGTAGCAATCCACGACCTTGTCCCATGACTAACAAAGTTTAAACCAATTTAATCTCGAAATCCGTTGATATTTCATTAGAGCATGTTTGGTCCATTCGAGAGAGGATCATCAGCATACCAGATAAGGTTCCATGAAGGTTGCTCTAAGAAAAGCTCACCGATTCCGAGCTATTTCAAGACTCAGTTTGCTAGTCAAGGGACACGGTCATGGAATTTGCCATATACGTAAACTCTCTGTCTACCTATACCGTAGAATTAAATATATATAGGAACGACGAGATAACCTGACAAGATAATGTCCCTATAACGAATGTAAACTGGGTGTCCCTTTTGTTATAACTTCGTTTTATACCCAGGGATATTTCTGTGTTGCCGATAATCTATAGGAACAACAAAAACATTTATGTGATAATTTGTTATGTAGCATTAATCTGATCTTTATAAAGCTTTTGCGTATAGGGAAAGAGTAAATGCTTCTCTGACCAAAAACTATTCGGTGTTTCTGTGTGTGGTGTTTTGTATTACGTGGCACACACTATCCTCTGGACTAGAAAATTTTAATAATTATTGATGCATTAAATGACAATCTGGATTGGGAAACGGCTTATAATTGTAAATCTGATGTGGAATTAATGATAGTATCTCTGTGTGTACGGTGTCAGTGACGTACAAACAGTAAATATCAGTCAGAATCCCTTAAAAAGGGAAATGTGACGCAAGTTCCTGGGTGTTTACTTACAATATGACTGATATAAATCAAGAACTCTTTAATGGGAAAGGTGACGCCAGTACTTACAAAACGTCTGATATCGTTTTGGCTGACGCATTTTGCGCCTAAACCCCAAAAAATAACAACGAAGAATTTACCAAAAGAAATTGTCACCAGTAAAGTGGTATATGATTCAGCTGTCTTCTTTGGAAAATTAATTTCTTCCGAGTCATTATTTTTTTCGATTTTGAAATTTTTTTTGAATTGTTTTCCACAACATCTACCACTTGTGACGCAAATTTTTTGTTCCCAAACGAAACTTAATTTGAGGGCAGGGGAGAATTTCAAAATCTGCTGTGGATATGGTGCCGAAGTCTACGACAAATTTTTTTTTCTTGTACTAAGACTTGCGTCACTTGCTAACCCACGATCGTTTTATGGAAATTTTTGCTTGTTTAGTTGCAATGTTAAGAGGAGACGTATAGCAAATGGACCATAGGAGAGGCGATCAGAAAGCTCAGTATTTCCAAAAAGTATTTCAGCTGATGAAATTTTAGAAAGGGTCGGAATATGCTCTATTTGACCCGTTTTAGTTCAGGTTGAGCCTGAACCTGAACTAAAATTTCAGATTCCACTCGAACTTGACTTGAACCCACAATTTTCAGGTAGATCGAGCCCGTTTCAGATAAGAAATTTGTTCGGGTTATCCTTGCGACAACGCGTATCGCTGTTGTTACAATTGGTTAGTCCAGCTATGTTTTGGTCTGTCTCTTCTACGCACTGCGGACATTTAAATTGAAATGGTTTTGGTCGTGGGAATGGACCTTAGCAAGTCAGCTATTTCGTTCACCGTTGACTTTGTTGACGATGGATTCTCTTATGTTCGGGTTGAACCCGAAATCAATAATTCAGACTCATTTCAAGTTCGGGTTGAATTTAAAATTTCAGTTCAGCCCTTGGTATAAATTTGGTTGATCGTTCCTGTAACAATGATTATGTGTAACAATGACAATGATCCACGACCTTGTCGCTTGACTAACAAAGTTTAAACCAAAATATCTCGAAATCCATTGATATTTTCTTAGAGCATGTTCGATTTATTCGAAAGAGGATCACTATAGTATACCAGATAAGGTTCCATGAAGGCTGCTCAAATAAAAGTCTCACCTATTCCGAGCTATTTCAAGGCACACTTTGTTAGACACGGGACAAGCTCGTGGAATTTGCCATTTTGTCGATTCCTTCGAATCGTTTTTCTTGAACTAAAACTTTTGACATGATTATGAACGCATTAACTTAATTCGACAAATAAATCGTCTTGCGATAAGGAAGTTCCGCAAAATTACTTTTGCATGAGATCAAAGAAAAACCATCCACAACCCATTAGAATTATTTATTTCAGTGGAGAAGCATTTGCCATCATTTAACATCCATATCCCATAGATAAAACGGGCGGCAAGTGAATAAAATTTAACTTCAATCAGAAACTACTGTTCCAGATTATTCTAAAAAGATCTCATGTATATTCACCGGCAAAGGCTTTTGTTACGTGAAAACCAAAGTTTTGCATAATTCGAATAAACTTATTCGCTGAAATGCTAACAAGACTAAGTTTGACATTGTGAACAGCTTCGCTGAAACAAAACACTATGATTTTAATATACAAGAGACAGAAGAAAAAATATTTTCCAAGTTTATGGTCACTGGTATAATTGTGTTTACCGCTAAATTGGAAAGGGTTAAATGTTCAAATTGCTGAAACTTAGCGTTGCAAGAGGAGAGAATATTGAATAGCATAATCAGATTGAAGCAGCTGCAAAAGACCGACAACACATTACACATAATTAAAGTTTTCAACATGTGGTATACGTTATTATGTGTGTAGAGCCACCCTAAGACATGCTCTGCTCCACTTCCAGTTTTGGTTCTCAGTAATCAAAGAAAATTTAATAATATTAAAAGTCGTTCGGCTAAAATTAAATTATGATAATTTAATGAAATCGTATAGCTCACATTGGGATCAATCCAATATGCAGTGTTGCTGGTTGTCAATCATTAAATTGTTTCGATCTGGCAATTTTTCTGTGGAATTGGAATACGAATATGGCAGATAAATACGTTTTGCTTCTACTTCGATAATTGGTTTACCATAATTCCTCTCGGAGAGGAAGAGGAAAAGGAAGATATTGAGTTAAATCGATTTAGATTAATGTTCGGAAATATTTTCTCTTTTCTTTTTGCTTTTAGATGGCTAGAAGTTTTTCATTCTTTCAATGATTGGCCGACACTATCGTCGGTAAAAATGGTTTCAGTAAAAATGCTAGTCCCGAGATCCCGTGCACCGATTCTTTCCCAAAAATTTAAAAAGTGGTCGAAATCAATGTAAATTTTTGGTTTTGTGGACATTGTTTTTAGTCCAGGAGGTGTCATTCCGTTCGCTTTGAGGTTTTAATGAAACATTTTCGTTCTACATTGTAGAAGATACAAAAGAGATCGGTTTTCTGTGTTAGATAGTGATATTCAATTCCAAAATTTCATGAAAGAACATTTTTGTTGGAATAACGAAATAGCGTCGGTAGCAAAGATCTGCCAAAAAGTGTCACGTGAAATGAATAAACTTTGAAGTTACCTTCAAATCGAAACCGATTCCATCAAACAAAAATATGGCGGGCAAACAACATGGTGTGAATGATGATGGCCATTCAATGGATCGCACAAATTACATAACATCATGGCTGTGGCCAGCTGTCATCTTCTTGCACAAAGACAACATGAACAGTGTAACAACAAAATACAAACAAATGCGCAATACAACGTAGTGTTGTATCGCCGATAAACAATAAAATTCAAAATCCTCTTCCAACCAACTAGAATGTGTTCGAAAGACACGTTAATGATCCAGGATATCATGGCTGGGAGATCTCCGTAAAAATGTTCAATCATATTCGAATTGAGATACGAGACCATTTGAAACGATGTCAAAACAGTTGCTTGCGTAGCGATGGTGTACGTTGTTCATATCCAGCCGGTGTAAATCTGTTCTTCTGATATGTTGAAAAACCGTCGATATCGATTCCCATTGACCGGGAGATTTCATTGAAATGTTCGGTCATCAACAACTGGATATCGAAACAAAGCGAAACATTCATATCGTTGCAATCAACCAATGGGTTTTGATGGATGAACTAATGTTTGACGTTGTTGACATTCAATATGAAAGCTTCAAGGACCAATGGACCATGGTGCGAACGAAAACAAAATCGGTTGTCAACATCCTCGGAACAAAGCCTATCGGCTGATCATAATGGTGTGAGTTGAGGCTATGTATCCAGTCCAGGGTTTTGTGTCCGATTTGTGGTTTTATCTGCCAAGCTAATCAATGTACTCCATAATATGATAAGCGTTGATGAACGTCTTCTATTGCTAATTATGTTCACCGACAAGGAAACAGCAAGTTTAAACACTAAGAAACTTTATATTTAATTCTCTGCCAAACACAAGCAGTATGTCAACTTGGCCGCGTTCACTTCGTTCCTCTATTTTATTTTAACTTAGTTGAAATGACGATGTATCAGAATTAAGTACCGAAATGTGACGTTGTTCCGATGTTATGTTCAATCAAATTGAATTGATTGAGATGCTAAAATGTACTGATAGATTGTATTGAATGTTGTTGATGTGAGTCTGCTTGTGACGGTAGACGTAAAAACCCAGGTTCACACATAAATGACATCTTCCTTATTTCTCTAACAGGATCATTTTTGTTTGGCTTTCCAGTTTATATATGTTTATGAAATAAGTTAACCAAGTCACCAAGTGGTTGCACTTTATTCGAAATAATGCAGGTAATATGCAACGGAAATGTCATTTGGACGGTTCATTGACGGATCTGTAGGGTTTTCCCTTGTTTTCCATTATAAAATAAGCAAAGTGTAAAAAGCTTTCAACTGCCTGGTATGGTCGACAAGCTAAAAACACACTATAAATAAAATATACAGCGCGAGCCAGAGCCGTAGTCAGACCAAAACTTCATGAGAAACTAAGAAAATGGCTGCCAGCTGCCGTTTTGGCTATACCTCAAGTATGTTTCACTGGATTTCATAAATCAAATGAAAAAATATAGCAGTAGATTAGGTCAATTTTTATTTCATACCCTATTGAAACCTTCAAAACGAGCTTATCCTAAGATAAGTTGGAAACTGAAGTTTTGTGAGTAGGTAGAATGGCCGCGCAGCGAATTTTTTTTGAAAAAATTAAAGAAAATTTAGTCTTTTTCTTGATTGTGGAATTGAATTGATTTAGTTTTAAAGAATATATAATTTAGTTTTTGTAACTTGTCAGGGGGCGGAAATTTGTTTGGGGTAACTACGGGCCTGGCGCGAGCGAAGGGGGGGAGGAAAAAATGTAAAACAAACACCAAACAAAACCGCATTTTACGTTAATATTATTTCATGCCTTACCCAAAAACAACATTTAATTTCATGTTCTGGAATTTTTTTTGAAAATTTTTTTTCCTGAAGCACGTACATACACACACCATCACTCGAATGGAAAAAAAAATAATTAAATTTCCACCATATATGCACGGTGAGCCTGAACGAAGTCCAAATAAAATAGTCGATGCCCTTCAAGTTTCTCGCCCGAAAATTGTTATTTGGCCCAATACTAAACTTTTTTTTTTGTCAGGTGTCGGGTTTCTTGGTGTTAGATCAAAATATGATTTTGTTTATTTGGCAAAAGCCTATATTTCGTCGCGCTAAGCAGACATCTTCAGGGCTTATTCTATAATTACATAAATAAAAGTTTCGATCGGCATTAGAAAATTATCACAATCTTATCGTCATTTACCTCGTCTTTAGTTAAACTTTTACACAAAAATATCTTCCACTCTGATCCGCGTAGGTAGACTTGAGAGAAATTACATAATCAAAAGTTTACTTCTGTCAAACTTGTCAAAGTGGTTCACACGTCGAGCATTAGTAGGGACTATTGGCGTTTATACATAGGCGCTGATGTTCACGCGTCGGTGTTTAAATATTTGTATATCTTCAGTATGTTGCTATAGTTACCGCTCAGACGATTTGCGTCTCTCTTGAAATTGTTAGAAGTCGTGT
>JANTFA010152605.1:0-11025 GCA_026413405.1 Phytosciara flavipes
TAATTGCAAACGCGTTGTGAAGATTCGTCGACCTTTAAAAAATATAACTGAAATCATAAGCATTTTCTATTCGCATGCCGTGTATAGAAATGTAGACATTGATGGCTGTGTTTGATATACAGATGAAAGGCGAGAACAGTATGAATCAAAACAACTTGTTACAACTCACTCAACAAAATGAATGTAACACGCCGAAAGAACATCGGTTCATATTAATGGTGTTATGGTTGATGATGTAACCAAGAACACCAGCGGTCAATTTTTTCCTTGTTAGACTTTTCGGTATTCTTCTCTTTTATTTCCTACGGAACATTGAGATTTTGTTGCTTTTTTCGTGGGTTCGGACGAATGTGTGGAATTGGGACGTTTTTTAAATGGAATGAGCTTCGTTTGCGTGTATTTATTTATGTTATTTGTGTCGATACATATATGACAGTAAGTTGTATAGCGGTGCATCTATATTTGAGGTTCAACATTTTATAAATTCAATGAAAGGAAACTAGGAGTAAGATGTTCATCTTGCCACTAACTTTCTAGGTGACCCCTAACGTCGGAAAAGATTTCCGTTTTGACTCTTTTTTCTCGTCGGTTTTCGTTTGTACTTAATTAACAACAAGCAACAAGTCTGATCTGCTATCAATCCTTCAGAGTTATTCGACAAAGCGACACCCTATACTAGATTTGATGTGCGAAAATGTATGTGGGAACTTGAGGAAATAGCTAGCTTTATTCGCTATCACATGCGGAATGTTGTCATTACACGTATATTGGGACCCCCGCGGAAAGTGTTCATTACGTGTACGTGCCGTCCCATCCGGTTAAAGTAAACTACTTTGGATGCTGAAAGTAACTCATCAATCGTGGACAATTTATAAGGCTCGCTAACTAACTTGTATGTTTAAAGCAACTCGCTTTTGAATTTGTTATTTTGGCTCGTGTAGTTGCATACCTCGTCTCCTGCTTCGATATATGCAAGGTCTATACACTACTTGTCAAATTAACAGCTTGTTGCTTGAATACGACTTGTATCATAAAATTGCCTCTCATTTAATGAATGACTTCCGCTTTATCCAATGAAATCCAATATTTTTCTCTCCCGGAAAAGGAGTTGACATGGAAAAAGGAGTTCATTGACAATGTCAATTTGACATGAACGTTGAAAATGTTGTCCCGGGAATTTAGTGAGTAAAATGGCCTACGGTGTGCTTCGAACCTTTCTATATTGCCATAAGTGGATGCACTACTCGTCTTCGACTCGATTTACAGCAGCCACGCGTCACACAAAAACAAAAGTTCCAAACAAGAACGCAATGTAATATTTTCCAAAGATTTCCCTAGACGATACTGAGAACATTTTATGGCGCAAAGTATAAACTCTCGATTAGAATTTGCGAAAAATTGACTAGAAGCAATGCTCTACAGGCATGAGTGGTCCTCTAACTAGAGTACTGGAACTGGACAGTGTACCATAAAAATGGTTTGCACTATAAAAAAAATTGGGATAAAATTTCATACAAATGAGTTCTCTATTTAGCAGCTGACTTTGATCACACTTTTGCCTGGAGAGCATTGCTAGAAGTCTTTCCGTACCAGTAAAACTACAGAACAGTTGTCTAATTGTGGTAGATTACTGATCTGACGTTCGATTCACTTGTTTGCAGGATTTCTTTAATTAAATCTTATACAAACGTCCAGGAAACTGTTAAGAACACCATTCAAAGTTGTACTTTCGCGATGCTTAACTCAAAAAGTTAATTTCTCTCTTTCATCGAAATTCATGTAGCTCGGCGGAACAATATTTTTTGTTGTTTATTACTTCTTATCAAATCGTGTAAACTAATCCGGACGGAACTACGTGACAACTTTTGTCGAACGCACAGCATGATGATGATGATTTGAAGAAAAAAAATTGTCGCGTAACTGCGTGGAATGGAATCTTTTTTTTATAATTTTTCGATAAAAAATTCAAGGAACATTTTGACGGTGGAAAACTGAGAGACTTTTGTGTGCGAAATAGTTATTTTCCTAACTTGTATCGAAATATCTCGATTTCGTCGTGTATTTCTGACTTCGTTTAGGAAAAACGTTGTTCTCAACTTATGCTAAAAGGCTTTTTTAGCGAATTCGAATCCATCCCTCGCCTCCGGCTCGTGCCGGAAACCTCTCATTCGCTAAAAAAGCCTTTTAGCATGCGTTAGGAAAATAACTATTTCCTACCAAGGTAGGTATGAAGGTATTTTTTCGCACTAGATGTCCGATTGTCGATCAGAGGCGAAGCCGATCTTTCTTCAACGTGATAGACTCGTGATAGCGTGCGAAAAAGTTGAAAACGCACTAGTGCGAAAAAAAATTTAACGCACTAGTGAAAAAAAGCCTTTCATTCGACATTGTATGGATGCATATGGATGCTTATGGCCCGGAATTGCGAATTTTTTTTTCTCATAGCCGGCACAGATCGTCTGCCATTCGTTCGTTTTAATGTTTGGAGAAATTTAAATGAAAAACAAAAAAAAAATTCTAATTTTAAAAACAGCAGAAAAAAATTTACTTTTGTTTATCCATTCAATTGGTGTGCACACACAAAATAACACATTTATTGCTACGTTCATTCAACTAGAGAGATGTTCTTCAATTATTCGCCACGACAGAGTTCGTTGTTGTTTTCTTTTCTTTTTTTTTGTTATAAAGTTTTTATTTTTGTCTCTATACTTTATTTCAAACACACAATATTCATAATAAAAAGAAAAACGTAACACTATGCGGTGACATCAACACGCCACTATCAATTCTAATAAACAACTAGCGAACCTCAAGACAAACCATCAACTGAAACCGGCTGAGAAACACAGAAGCTATACTAAATAGAATAACGACCCGATATGTTTTCAAGCTCTGCCTCTTGCACGGTATTGATGATGGTTCTAATGAATCTGTATATAATGAAGATCATCAACAGTTGGTTCTTTTCTTTCCTGAGTTGTTTTTTTCGTTTCGTTTCGTTTTAAATGGAACGCGTATCTAACATCGAACAGTCGGTGGTGTATAGCTCGTAGCGATTATGGAAATTCGATTCGATCAAAATTGGATTGAAAAAATTCAGATTTTACTGTTTGCAATCGTCCCAATTAGCTAGGAGTAAGTGGAGAACTGTTCATAAATTTGCAAAAACAATCTTTCCACCCACTGATTGCGCCATTGAGAGTTGAAACCAGAGAAATGATACCTAGATGGCGTTGCGTTGCGTCTGGGGTGCAACGCAACGCCGTCTAGGTATCATTTCTCCGGTTGAAACGAGTATAAATTCCCTTGGGAGGTAAACAAAAACGCCGATAATTCGTGAGGTAAAGTGGACTTCACTTCCCGTTAGCAGACAAAAATTCTTTTTATTGGTGAAAAAACTCCCGTTTGACAGAACTTTTTCACAAATACAAAGCGTCAGTCTGGCTCTAAGTAGTCGGCCGGTGAACAAAATGTTTTTTTCCCATTCTCAGTTGTCTTTAGAATATTTTTTTTGTGTTATACGTAATTCATATGTACAAACACTGATAACAAATTATTTTTATTGATGCAGTGTTGTATATACACATGTCACGTCCTCGCGATAAAGCTTTGTCAACCAGAATAACATCAAATGAACAATTTTAACGAGAGTTTTAATTAGAAAATGTCATTATTACTGTTTCTCCAGATAAGGCGTTATGGGCAATATGTCTCTCGATTTTTCGGATCACTGATTTCGTTTTGGTTGTGAGTTTGTGAGAAAAAAAAAACTGATGGAAGAGCGAATCAATTATGTAATGCTTGGATTTATCACGTTTGATGAACTTTGACCCGACTAGCCGTTGCTTCGATATGAGAGCTACTGAGCCCACTTAGGAATGGAGGCAGGACAAAATGTCGGGGTGTAACTGCAATGTTGGCATACGAACTAAACTTTTCGTTAGAGTTTAGTAAAGGTTTGCGGTCATGCGATTGTTTCAACCAGTATAGAAATTCGCGTATTTAAAGAAAGGTAAAGTGCTCGACGACGTCCAATGCACTATCAAGCAGCGAAGCAACGAATCTGGTAAGTCAAATAGAGGGCTAAAACAATAACAAAAAATGCAAAACAATCCAAGTTGGCAAAGAAGGTGCGCAGAGTTGAAAATTATGGCGGCTGGGACGTTCCAGTCGCCATAATAATCATCTCTTTGTTAGGAGGAATTGTTTGGTGGATCGGAAGCAGGCGCGCCGACTTCTAGGTGTCGTTGGGTGCTGAAGCACCCAACAACCAAATCTATTGGGTGCTTGGGACGTGACACCCAATAGGATACAGGTCATTTTCGTTAGAAAATATTTCGCCTGCGGCACTTCCCAAAGTATAAATTTGGAAGTTGCACCCAACAACAAAATTGAAAGTGGGCGCACCTGATCGGAAGATCGTTCTAGTTGAAGATTTTCACCAAAAATATTGGTCCTCAAAAGGGGGAAACATGAAGGTCCGATTGAATATCTAGAGCAATGTGCAGTCTCAAGTTAGGTGGAAGTCAACCACAAACTGAAAATATGAAACATTTCTGAAAACAGAAACTTTTTTTTAGAAGTTTCTGGTTTTAACGCAAAGATCTGAAAGTCGTTTCGACTTTCGACTTGTTTCACTTGTGAAACTTTGTAGCTGTAAATTTTTGATGTTTTTTACCAGTGGTTCTGAGAAGGCACCTGTTTTGAGTTTTCCTTTTCCTACTCAACATCACTTGCACATCGAAGGTTTCCTCCTTTTTCCATCTTTCACACTCAGACTCAGATTCTGTACATCGACATTACTACTTCGACGCACGCGCATTATATCAAACGGCGCGTAAATACAACGTAAACATCAGGCTCATTTAATTCAAGAATCTCTCTCTATTCTGTTCGTGTTATATCACCATTCTGAGGAAACATAAATAAAAAAACTAACAAAAGACGAAGAAGAAATGAAACACGCCAACAATGAGCCAATAAAACTCTGAATTGAAATCATTTCATTAAATATATAAATCATAATTAAGTTAACTGAGCAATGATCTTTCTTAGTTTTTTCAAGTGCAATGCCTTTTGCCATACTCACTTTCAATAAAAACAATTTACAATTATTTATATTGTCATCGCTCTCTGTATATAGAGTCCACTATTTATATGCTACAACACGGCGTTGCTCAAACTATACAAGAGTTAGTTGTGTGCCTGATTTGGATGACCGATCAAGAAAAAATCCAAACTTAGCTCGTTTTGATAAATCGCTCTTCGCATAGATCAAATTTGTCCACTCTGGTTGACTACCAAGCCAAGATACTTAAAGCTGGTGCATTTCGGCATGCCGTTTACGTTAATCTTTATGTCTGGCGATGGATCTTGTGGATCACTGACTTTTAAACCATGATCTTCAAGGACATTCTTCCACTTGTCAAATACTCCTTGGAGCTTTGCCGCTTTCTCGCTTGCTTAGCCAACGTCGTCAGCGAGGAGTACGCTTAACAGGAGTTCTCGCATTAACTCGTATGTATGAAAGTTAATGACAATGTTGAAGAGTAGTGTGCTGAGTACGCTGCCCTGATGTACTTCAAGTAGAACGAAAAATGCTTCCGAAGTTCCAGCTGTGCATCTGATTTTAATCGTTACATCTTTGTACATGTCCATTATGATTTGCACATAATTGCTCTGGTACTCTATGGCTTCGTAGTGCGGACCAGATCAGGTCACGTGGTATCCGGTCAAAAGCTTTTCTAAATCAACAAAGATCAAAATGAAGAGTTTTGCTGCGTCTTTAAACTTTTCTACAAGTATTCTCATGGCTTGAATGGCATCGGCTGTCGACCTGCTAGGAACAAACCCACATTGCCACCAATGGATCTTTGGCAGTACAATCTTCATCAAGCGGTTGTTGATTACTCTTTCCAAGATAGATCAAACAAACAGAAGAGTTCAGATTTGTTCTCGTACATGGGTCGAGGTCCAGTTGTTTTGTTGGTTGTGTACGGTATGCGGAATATTCTTTTGCAGACAACATGACGATTCTCGACGATTCTCTCCACGAATCTGCGTCAGAACAGTATCATCACAACTCCTAGTGATAGTAATCGAAAGATTGTGATGTTGAAATTTCAACATTGAATCGACGTGGGAAGCCACTGCATTGCATAGCCCTGACGAAAGTCATACGTGCATCTTATATCGATCCTTTTATAGTATAAAAATGCATTTCGGTATGTCATTATTTTACTAAACGAAATTCTTCCCATTTCTGTAGTGCGTGCAATGAACGTAAAATACGTCCCCCGCTTAAACCTATAATTTGTAAACAATGCTCCAGCTTCCGGCTTCTTCTTCTGGTGTACATGACACGCTATAATCACTGTAAACAATCACATACGACAATAGAGTCCATCCATATCGGTTTTATTGGTTGGGAAGAGGAAGTTATTTTGGAAATTAAATAATTTGGATGTCAATTTCTGGTGGTTAAACTTTGTTCCAAATTGTAATTTTCAATTGTAAAATACAATCAGTCAAAAACCCTTCAAAAAGTGAAATGTGACGCCAGTCCCTGTGTGTACACTTACAAAACATCTGACATCATTTTGGGTGACGCATTTTGCGCCTGAACGCCAAAAATTTAACAATGAAAATTTGCATCACAACTGGCTGTCTTCACTAAAAATGTATTTCTTTCAATTTATTTTTCATATTAATCTTTAAATTCTTTCTGACATGGTTTCCTCAATATCCGCCATTCATGATGAGCTACATGAAAATTTTCCGCCAACTTCCTTCAACCATAACCATTCACATACACACACACTCAACGGTGTTCTTATGTAGGAATTATATGAGACCTTTGTGGAGTCGTAGCTCCCAAACGATGCCCGGTTGGTCATATTAGAAAAATGTCAGATATCTTAGAATCGCTAGTAGAATCTACTCCCCAAATTAAAAAAATTCTAATCAAGGGTTTAAAAGCCAGACCTCTAACTGGAACATCCGTACAAACTGACAAAGTAACGAAGGATTTTTCATGTATTTCGGAACAATGAAATCGGTCGATTTATATGGGAATTCCTGAAATTCAAAATTTTGTTTTTCGGGCTCCTGACCTGTTGATTCGATACCTCGTTGGAATCGTACGGATCTTTAGTTTTTCTTAAACATAATTTGAGGGCAAGGTGACAGCAGCGGAAAATCTCAACATCTGCTGTATAAATGGGGCTGAAGTCTATTTTTTTAATCTTCATTCGTATTGGGACTTGCGTCACGGGCGCTTCGCTAACGCGCGTCCATGATTTGAGTTGAAGAGAAGCTTGAAGTTAAAAATTGAGTTTTCGTGAGATTTTCAAGACGGATTTGTGGCCAGTCAAATGATGGGAAAACGCGAACCTTTAACTTTTCATTGGCATCAGCTATCGCTGAAGCAATTTGGTTGAACATTTTTATGATGGATTTTATTACAGTTGAAATAAACTGACCTCGGGCAGAACCACAATTACTCTATACCTCTTCTACACGCATTTCTTCCTCAAGTCGCATAGAGTACCTAATAACCATAATAACAGTGTAATATTTGTAAATAGCTTTTGGTACGGTATCGCAATGAGCTTTTTTTCTACAATTGTTACCAAATGAGAGCCATCTGTGGAAACACTCGTGAATTTTCATTTATTTTTTTCATACTAACCGAAAAGTTGTGTTGAAGAACATGACATGCAACAGTCGCATACCAAAATAACCTGGAAAATTGCTGTTGTCATCAGTTACTAAAGAATGGTCTGGAAATGATTATACTGACTCGTTTTGTGATTGTATCCAGCGGTCGAACACCGTTAGCTGGGCCAGGATGTTAAAAAAAATATTACACAATCAGCTTAGAAAGATACTGCTTCGATGGATTGCCTCTATCAAATTCAAACAGCAATTTTGGTTACCAGGTTCCCACTTTACACAATTCAAGGAGAACCAACAGTATCTCCATAGGAAGAAAGGAAAAAAACCATCGACGGTGCCATGCTGTCTACGTATTTCGTTGCTTTGTCATTCCTTTTTAACAATTAGGAAGTCAATTCTTCAACTTTTTCTTTTCTTTCTTGTGTGTAACTACCTGCAATCGTAGGTAGTGGTATTATGCACACAGTTCATGTCATTCATTACAGCATCCTTCAATGTTTTCTTTCTTCCAATATTTTTTTCCTTCTTCTTCTTCTTTAACTTTATTTTTTCGGTTTTCAATTCATTCATAAATTCATGACATCATAAATCTACATTTGTGTAAGTATGATGGATGATGGAAGACCCGCAATGACTGTAGAATATGATTCTTACCGTGTACAAGTGAACAATAGCAAGAATTTCGTTTTGAGTAACTTAATGCTGAGAAATTGTTATTTGTGCAGTCAATAAAATAATTTCCGTCAATTATATTCAACATTCACTGACGATTTGAGAAAAGAAGGACATCTGGCGGGAGGGATGCAGTAATGAGCTAACAGACTGATTTTATCGTTTCGTTTCGTTTAACTCATTCACAACCAGCCGTAGACTATAATTAGCATTCGTTCAAGTCTGTACAGCCACGATCCTTTCAACCAGTAAAATTTTTTTGATGGATTAATTCAGCAAGGACTCATTCACCTAGATCGCAGTTCTACAAATTTGTATCCTTGCCTCTTGGATAGATGAGAACAATTGATCAAACAAATATCGTTGTCTTATTCGATCAACTTACCCAGAGCACATTCTTTTGCTAAGGGTTAGTAGAAGGTTCCAAGGAACGGACAGTGTGAATTTCGCTTCCAAACGTATGATGGAAACTAGGTCCCACCCGGTGGGTATGGTGCCTTGACTTTCCTATAAATATTTGGAACGATAATCAAACATTTTATTCTGTTTGTTGTCATTTCATTTAGGACCCACGATTTTTCTGTGTTTTCGGTCTGACTAGGACCCAAGAAACTGAACAAAATGACAGGGTATTGCTTTGACCAAAAACATTAGAGATTTTTTCAATAACAAAGCCTGCTGCAATCTTGAGGAAATGGGAAAGTGTAAAAACAAAAATTATCGGTTAGATCAAAATAGATAGGAAAATGGAAAACAAAATGTTTTGGGCCATTTCGACCAAAATACATGGAAAAATGTACAACTTTCGGCCTCGGCCTCATACGCTCATCTACGAACTTGACTTGTAGAATTCTACTGCGCTTCATTTAAAACCGATTCCAACCGAATCGCATAGAAATTACACGATCTAGAGTGTTTACAAGCAATTACTAAATGTCACCATTCTTCCACTTTTTTGGCGAGTTAGAAAACTTGGTTCGACATTTTAGAAAAAAATTATTTTGATGACAAACATTCATTTTTGGCTGTTAGACCCTGACTTTCAGTCAAGGGAATACAAACTTTGATCTTAGAAAGTTACTTTTAGTTAATAAGCTGATTGTTTTTAGCTTTAGGAAATTCCGGAAAAAATTTCCTATGATTCAGTATTTTCGCATGGTAGCCGTCTTTTACGAACGTCTATAATAATCTGTTACCGACGTCGAAGACTCAATTAAACGCTCAAAACTTATGAAGTGCAAATCCAATCTATGCGATAATTGATAATATCAAAACTTCTAAATTGAATTCGACTGAATCTTCTGCGTGGCTTGTGGCGTAAATATGTTGTTATCTACAACAATCAATCAAGTTGCCAATATCAGTCTAACAAAAACAAGAGTCCCACCTTGGTAGAAGGTTGAATCTCCACAACAAAAGTCAAAGCTGCGAAAGTTGTAAAAATCAAAATTGACTCATAAAAAAGTTGTAAAACGAAATATGAGCAAAAATTCACTTCAAAACAACCCCATCAAATTATGTGTAACGTATACATGACTTACACGCATCCTTTTGCATTAATTCAACTTTTACTACCGAATTCACCTGTTTGCATAACATTTCGACTTCGCTGTGCTTTCATGTAAATTTGAATGGGGTGAGGGGAGGCGATGTGGAAGGAAGACTTTAAGTATAACAGAATCATAGTTTATATCCTGACATCATTGATATCGTTTCCCATACGACACACCGCACAAATATACATAATACTACGCTATCAAAAGTACCACGCAATAACTTTATAAGTCAAACAACAGATTTGTTGGGTTAGCTAAACTGCGCCTCCTACCCCTTTCCCACAACTTCGATTATTACGAATTGTGTATCATATCGACTACATTCACTCGCTCACTCACTCCCCGGTATACATTCGGGGAAACCAATACATGATGGGCATTATTATGATGGGATTTACATTTGAAGCAATTTTATAGTTTGTTTGACTGAAAAATAAAAATGTTTGATTTTTTACGATTCGATATACAATATAAATGCCGCCATATGTAACAAGTGCGGAGGCTGTAAAAGTTGATACCTTTATTTTTTTCGACTTTATAGTGATGGCAACAAAATAAAACGGTTTCGTTCTATCCATATTTACAAACCGCACCGTGGTATGGATATGGTGTAACTACCAATGATACTTACATGAAACTGAATCAGGCGCGCACCCACCATATATAGGTGATGCATACATTTTAAGTTTATGGGGTTAAACATCAACGATATTTTTATGCGCCAATTTCAAAGAAATGTCTTTATTGATTTTGATTTTTTGTTGCACGTTTGTTCAAATACATGAAGAGTACAGTAGACAAATAGGGTAACGAAACTTAAAAAGTTGTTTTTAGCATGATTGTGAAATCTGTAAGTCATTTTAATACGCAAGTTTACTCACTCCGTTCCTCTTGGATGCAGGTTTTCTTAAACAAAAAGTCTCTTTAATGACTCATTTAGAGGAGCAATGTATTAATATAATATCAATGCAAAGTGGAAGGTATAGAAGGGTGTAATCAACATTAATTGAACACTAATACACGGGTCAATCCAGCTAATTCGTGACATTTTGGAATAGTTTCATAAAATCTGAACCTAGCTCGGTAAACTTTTTTTTCACGAAAAGTATTGAAAAGACGC
>JANTFA010152616.1:0-11024 GCA_026413405.1 Phytosciara flavipes
TAAAAGCACGAACATTTTGAGACCCATTAATATAACCCAACAAATAATATTCTGAAAACCGAATATGTATCCATCCTCTGCTCCCCAGCATCACAACAACACAACATATACAACCCAGTAGTTTGATCCACACACAATCCATGTGGAACTATTGTATTCCAGATATACCGAGTGTTTAAATGCATATGTGCGGATAGATCCACACACATGAAAAGCTATACACCACCCCGAAAAAAAACTCTCACATTTTCGTACGACACCGGGTATCATATGTGGTCGACGAAACGTGCCTTTTAAACTATTCAAAATAAGGGATTTGCACCAGAATTATGTACATTTTATTAGTGGTTTCTGTGTATATGTATACCATACTTGGTTTTACTGTTTGGTCTATAGATAGAGAGAGTTTGTGTGTGTTTCGGTTATAGTTTATATTGATTACGTTTTCAAAACGTGACTTGATTAATAGATGTCCAGACACACAGATGACGAGATTCGAAAATTTGTACTCCAGTAATGATGGCTGGCTGGATGGATATATAGTTTTCTCGATGTCGGACGTACGGGTACGACGGTAAAGGACTATACGGTTTTTCTATGAAGTAACATTAGAGTATTGAGTATTGAGTGATTCGACACATTACTATCGATGCAAATGGTCGTTACGGTAGGCATACTATATATGGTTGCCTGGGTTACATCACGTATTACATACGACACGTTCATTTACAAGATCATCTTGTTAATGTTTATTTGGTCATGTTGCCTTGGAATTAGTCGAATAATAATGTTGAAATTGAGGGAAACGTTGGACAATATATTGTCGAGACTCAGACTTCTTGTGAAGAAATTGGGGCAAGTCCCATTTCCAGAGAGAGGCATTCTGTGGTAAGGCTACGGATTCTGTTGCCTGCAAGCATGGCTTAGGTATCCAATAACCCTCCAAGCTCTCTCAATCCCGGGATGTTGTGGCTAAAGTTCGCTTTCCAATAAAAGTCGACAATGGTCACGCTCCATCTGGTCAGGACGCTAATGTTGTCCAGATCGTAAAAAATAAACGCAACGAAAACACGGATAAGACTTGGGAACATTTTTGATTCATGATCTTCAGTCCTTTTTCTTATTATCAACCTTACAGCGACTAACTCTCTTAATCAATATTTTAAGAGGTAGAATGAACATGTAAACGGCAAAGACTAATATGCAGCCTAAAAGTAACGCCACATCCAACGAGTAGTAAACAAACCACGACATATGTGTTGCTGGTGATTCGATGAATTCACTACCATTCGTTAAGACGTATTCAATCCACCAGACGGCCGTTTCACGTGGTGTCATTGGACGATTTCGAAGATTTGACGATACAATCTTGGCTCGTTCTGCATAGCTATAGAGTTTTGGACAATTTTTCGTGATTGACGATAATATTAAGTGATATGGAATGCGAACCTAGGTTTTAGTAGATTCAGCAATGCGTCGTATACTTTGTCTGCATCGTCCAGGTCTTCGTAAAGTAATGTTTCAGCCATTCCTCGCTTATTGAGATTAGCAGCATTGACAAATTGATCGCCGTAAAATGGAGTGATGAGGGCTTGGTAGAAATGAAAAAAGGAAATCCAATGTCACATCGTATTATAAAGAAAACTCTGACAACTAACCTGGGACTCCGCACCAGACCGACTCTGTTGTGCCTAGAATAAAAAGTAGGAAAAGAACCATTTCAACAAGTTCTTTCCCAAGTGGACCTAATTACTCACCTAAATTCCCACCATGTGACCAGAATAATCGTATATTCGGGTGGCCTGAAAGCAGAAGAGTGCGCATGCTCTAATAATTGTACTAGAACGAGAGCCCATGAGCAGAGCATCTTCTACTGGATCAAAACATATGACAAACTGTTCCATTGGCCAGCAACTAGTTCTACGACTTTTGTATTTGAGCTCCAGTGCCCTACTGTATGTCTCAGCCGTCGATCATCGTACAAAATTAGTGTAAAAATGAAGTACTAGAGCATAATGAAGAATGCAATTGAAAATTAAGTTTTGGTTTGAAGGTCTAACGTGTCTGACAAGCTGAAAATTTGTTGTGTGTGTCTTTCCGGTCAGAATTTAATTGCATTGAAGCAACGCCAAACAAAAGTGTGGTCGTAGTCAGAGTCAGAGCTGCCAAATAGAGAACAATTTTGTATGAAAATGTATCCCCACTCCTTTTACACTGTCGAAATTTGTATGTTACACTGTTCAGTTTCAGTGCTATACCACTCAAGCCTGGAGTGTGTTGATTGCATTCTTAATTGGGCACTTTCATTTTGACACAAGTTTGGATTTTGTACAAAGTTTGACGGCTTTACTGTACGACTACCATCGCTAGGGCCGTCCTAGAGCTCAAATACCGAAGCCGTAGAATAAATGTTTTTCGTGCTGGCCTGGCCAATGGACCAGTTTGGCATAGATTTTATACCAGTTTCTTGAGAGTTGGTTGAAAAATGCGCGTGGGCTCTCTGTCTTTAAGGTGCATTTCAAGTGGACTATATTAAGTGCACAGCAAAACTTACACAGCAAATCCCTTTGAGGTAACCATTTCGATATGAGAACATTGTTCGGTTTGCCTGGCATCACATCCAATTCCCATTTCCATATAACCATGTAACCATTCAATCGTTTGAATGCGCTTTGAATACTAGCTAGTTTATCCGGCGACAAACTGGACGCATTCAAATGTGATCCCCAGCTGAACAAAATGACTCCTTGTGGTGCGTTGTCCAAAACACTTCTGAATAGCTAAAACAAACAATTTTTAGGAATAAATTTCTTTGACCAAACCATCAGTGCAATAAGAAGTAAGAATCGTTCTCACCTGAGGAATTTCCTTTTCTGGCTCAATATGGATACCTCCGATTTCTATGACTTGCTGTGATAATGGACGGGTACCGCTCATTGAAAAGTGTTGACTGACCAGCATTAGTTGTATGTTTTTGGCAAGATCCTGAACGTCTGGTATTCCGTCGCCGAATTTGGCCTTCAATAGTCGATTGTCTTGTTCTTCGACTATTCTATATCGGCCGTCATTAAGAATTGAATGTTAGCCAGAGTGACTCAAATGGTTTATGTGTCTCTCAACATAAAGCAGAGTAAATGCCATGCATGCGTGCTCACCTGTACATATATTTGAATACTTTCATGGACAACCAATTTACCAGCCTGTGGTAAAAGCTCATTTCATTGGAACTACCGACGAAGATCGACGTTATATACTACAAGGAAACTGTGTTGTCAAATCAAAATCCACAAAAAAATCATTACGTTCAACTAACAGAAGGAGTATCCGGCAAAGCGACTCGATCAAAATGGTAGGGAAACATTGCACAGCTCGTCAATCCCACATATGGAACATTCATTTTATGGATAACGCCCAACATACATTCGGTGTTAAATATCTCTGTTACGACCAAGTCAAATGGATCATTTCGATGAATCCGTAGTATATCGTCGATAAGAGATGAGTTAAATGCTGCCTGGCAGACCACCTCACCTTCAGAAGCTAATTCGTAAAATTCTTGAATTAACGCATGCATGGATCGAGATGGTGGTGGCTGTATGTTGCAAATATACAAAGAGAGAAAAAATCACATCTGCACTGAAGCACTTACATTCACACTGAACCTACGAGTTCGTTCAAATTTATTGATGCGTTTATCACTGGAATACCATCGAATGTGAGTTGTTTATAATTTGCATGTGAATTGGCCACTGGGAAATACGACAAAACCGTTACATCGTGCCCATTCTCTGCGAGACCATTCATAACCGGATAAAATGTTTGGAAGTGACTGCCGCCGATATGTATGAAAATGCCCAATATACGAGAACCATTCGCCGGAATACCATGTGTAAGTAGTAGCAATACGACCATCAATTTCAGATGTGTAATCATGTTGAGATTCAAGTGTGTTCCAAAATGCGCAAAATATTATCGAGTTGAGACGAACACTTGAACCGGAAAATCTTTATGTTGGAGAATTTGCAACTTTTTCTTTCTGTTGAATTGCTGCCAAGAGAAAAATTATTTATTTTTCCATGTAATAATAAGCCGATCATGCCAGCCATTTTCATGCTGCTGGGGTTTTTTTTATTGGGTGCAATGATTTTCGAGATCAACATTAATTTTGTAATAAAAAAAATTTAAATAAATTTGAGCTTATCGTCCGGAAATTTAATTTATTAAAATGAAAACTTTATTAAAAAGCCATCACAGCGTGAAAATGCAGGCAGTTTACATTCAGAATGATTTTATCGTCAGTTAAAAATGAATTGCATGACATTTTTTACACTTTTACTTTGTGCATTGTAAGAATTTGATTGGCTAAATTGACTCGGTTAAATTATAGGTCATACGATTTGATCTGAACAAACAATCTTTAGTTGAGAAAATAGTACAATCAGCCAAATTGTGGCTTTAATAAGTTGAGGAAGGATGCATTCCTACTTGTCAAAACCACATGCACGAAACAGTTACGTAGGGAGATAATGGGGCCATTCCCTCACGAGTGAAGTAATATTAGTTTACATGGTGTGCTGCGAAAGTGATTCATTTTATGACGGAACTATTTTGTGATAAAAGAAAACTCTGAAGTGTGTTTTTGAGCAACAAGCTTCGGTAGCTGCCTTTTCGACAAGTGCAGAGTTTGCATATTCGAGCAGAAGGCGAGGTATGTGACTACACTAGCCGAAATGAAGTTATCGAAGCGAGGTGCTCAAAAACACACAAGTGAGTTTTCTTTGGTCATAAAATTGTTTCCGACCCCGAACTAATGAATTACGAAGCAGACGTTAATTGAACATTTTCGCCATGTAATTTCAACTTCCGCATGGGACAGACAGTAAAACAGCATATTGTACACAGGAATAATATCACATTTCGTATCACGATGACGATGAGTGAAAGTACCTCGGTCTGTGGTCGTCAAATATTTTTTCTCATCTGGATACGCTATATCAAATTACTTCCCTGGTATAGAAATCTTCTAATAGTTCGAAAGTGGACCATTACAAAGCCATTTTGCCCCCGTGGAAGAGTGGGAGTGTTTTTGGTTCATTTTGCGTGAGTTCCTATGTGATAGTTACCCTTCACCTTAGGGGTAGGCAATAAATAAATAAATCAGAATACATTTTGTGCTGTTACGTAATTCGTTAACCCGAAAATAACTTTGTGATATTCATAGACATAGACACACTCTTATGCTTTTGAATTTGCTTCGTAACAGTTGTCGAAAAGACAACTACTGAAACTTGTTGCGTAGAAACACACTTTTTAGTTTACACTGCCCTGACTTTCCACCCCTTAATTTTGTAAAACTTTCTGTGCAACTACAACCTACAACCTGCCAGTTCGACCATCAATTTTTTGACTATCAAAACAAGTAGAAACACTGCATTGAAAAAGAACAGACACTTTTCTAACACTACTCCAAATTCACTATTTTTTGTTTAAAACATACTCCAACTGATAAAATATTGATGACTTTGAGGACTCTGTAGCTATGGTTTCATGGGTTTCAGAACAAATTTCGTTTCGATGTGCAAGAAATCAACTTAGAACTGAAACTTAGACATAAATATTTAGACCTTAAATCGAAATGTGATTTGAATGAAATAAATAGTTATTTGCATAACCATATGGAAAAAATTTTATGGATAAAAGGTGAAAAAGACCAGTTTTGTGGGAAGATCGTTGCTTCGATAAAACATCGAAATTGGAGTTACGCTAACGTAGTCTATTACCTTTTTCGAATGTACCGGCGAAACTTAACAAATTGACGGAGACAGTCGATATGCAAATGTAGACATAAAACATGCCATCATTTTGATGACATTCAAAACAAAAGAGTGAAATGACCGCTAAATTTTTTCGTTTATTTGCAAAATCTGTTTAGAATTTTAATTCTTCAATAGGAAGCACTGGTCGCTTCGAGCTAAAATTTTGATCAAGGTAACCTTTCATATTCCACAAACTGCTTACTAGCATGAACATAAGGGGCCATTCACAAATTGCGAACGATTTTCAGACCCCCTCACCCCTGGGCGCTTAAATTTATGGATTTTTTTTTGTTAAATGTATTAAGTGTATGCGTTTGTCAGACGCTCCTCCTATGATTTGGTTTTGTAGTTTGAACGAAAATAAAGAAATCAGACGATGTTGTCAAGCTTTCATACGCAAGAGGACGCTGTAATCCAAGATGGCGACGAAAACTAAAAATCTCTCGTGAAAATTCATTTTTCAACCGATTTCGACGAACTTTTGAATAAATATTCTCTGATTAAGGAAAAATACAAAATCTTCGTACAATGTCGAGATGGCGGCAAAAATATTTTCCCTAATGAGCTGATTTTACGATTTTGGTAAAATGTATCACAAATACAAAAAGTGAAAATTAAATGGCAATTTTCGTAAATTTTTGCATAAATTTACATTAAGAACATTGAGTATTGACGAATTTATGTGGTGAAACTCAATAATTAGGCCATCAGTTTCCAGAAATTCATCGACATTCGTGAAGTTAATTGGATTTTAAACAAAACAATTAGTCAGCATCTGAAAAATTTGAGAAATTTGAGGTCAATAACCGGACAAATTTGTAAACGGGTAAACTGACTGAATAAATATTTAACCACCTGACGACATATTTAAACTCTCTTTTTTGTTCCCAAATTGCTATTAGAATTAATAAAATCGCTTTTAACAAGCGAATCGCGATAACACTCTTCTTCGGGCGACTGAGACTAGACTAAATACTTTAGTTAGTAAGTTAATCGGTTCGAATATTAGTCGATGTTTCTCATCTATTTTTTGGCATTTTTTTGGATAGCAGACGTATATAACCGTATAGGGTGGTTGCACCAGTCCTCGGACGATTAACTTTATTTTCGACTTTGATTGCTGATAATAAATGCAGTAAACAGTTATTTCGGAAAGATTGTATTTTTCCTAAGATTCAAATTTATTTAAGATTCGATTTATGTACACTAACTAAACGATAGATTTCAGAATTTTTTTTTTGATTCACACTTTTAGTTGGTCGCGTACGAAAACCCAGTCCTCGGACACTTTTCTCCAATCTTCGGACAGCTCTGTTCCAGTGTTCGGACACTTGCTTAATTAAACAATTTTATGGCATTTTTTTGATAAAATGAAAAAATTCAATCGTTAATCAGTGGAAAACAACAAAATGAAAGTCAAAACACTCGAGTGAACAATTGAATCATCTGAAACAACAGCCAGCGAAGCGTTGCTGTATCACGTCTTTTCTGTTACCAGTTTCAGCCTGTTTCGACGAATTTGTCAGTTCATGTGTATGCATGCGTTTTGCATATAGTCTGAGGACTGAATCATTACAAAAAATCGTGTTCGGACACCCGATAATCGCAAAATTTATTACTGAAAGTCGTGTTTCAGTGTAAATAATAGTTAATTGAACATTCATAATTGGAAAAAACAACAATACCGTCCAACTTAAGTGATTTTCAGGTAGAAATAGAAGTATTCGGGACAACATCACACATTGTCTTTCAGATCAGAAATTCACACTTTTCCATAGGTGGTGCCGACTTTTCAATAATTAAAATTACAATATTCTCGTTGTGAATCGAATTTTATGATCAATCAATGGCGTAGGTTTCCAATTATCATTTAAAATTATTCAATCACCGTAATTTCATGTTATTGATTAATTATTTAGCTTTTAATGTCGAAGTGTCCGAGGACTGGTACGTGTAGAGGTGTGCACCGATTTCAAAATAGTCGGCGGCGGCGCGCTGAGTGTTCGAAAGTCGGCGGCGGCGCGTCGAAAGAAATTTAGGTTGGCGTCGGCGTGCTTTGCGGTGCGCCGAAAAATTTTCCGGAAAAACTGAAATTCGAAAAATTTGCATTCGCTAATTAGAAAATACAGCTATAAGTTCATAGCAAAAAAAAATTCTAAAAAAAATTGGAATAAATCCAACCTCAAATTGCAAGGATCGATGTAAAAAAGTTAGAAATTCAAAAAATTTAAATCGAAACAAACTCATAAGTGAAAACTAACAAATCAATATGATAAATTCGAGAACAGACGAGAGTTTTACAGTGGTAGTGGATCAATATGCTACGTTTTCCATTGTATAATTGTCCATCTCAGCAACTGGAAATCTCTCGTCTGTTTTCCTCCTCTTCGAAACATAATCTTTTAGGGGATCGTAATCGTTATTTTATTTTTTTTATTTTTATTTTATCCCGTTTAAAGACCAAAACAACAGGCCAAAGCCCAATAACAGTTCAGTCTAATGCATGAGTTATGCATGAGTTATGCATGAGTTATGCATGAGTCTTAGGGTAAGTCAAAAATCCACAAAAACACAACACCAATAGAGACGTGGTTAAAGTCCACGTTTTTGTTGGTTCATTTCTCAGGTATTCGAAGCCTTCTGAATTTACCTAACTACCTTCGTCCACTCATGGTGTTTTTGTCAAAATGTTGTGATTCTTTAATCGAGAGTTAAATGTAGAGGACGGTAGTTGTTAGTCAGACTTTTTTAGGCTTGCTAGAACCACTGGTAGCCGGAATAGCTTGTGATGAGACCCTATTAGTGACTCACGTTGTATATATTTCTGACATGGTTAATTGACGAGCGTTTGCGAATAGAAACTTTTTTCGACTTCATGAATGATTCTCAAGCATTTTTTACCTATTATTAAAAACGCGACGAAAAACAAATCGGTGGCGGCGGCGGCGTGAATCAATTTTTTTCGGCGGCGGCGAAAAATTAGCTAAAAATCGGTGGCGCGTCGGCCTAAAATCGGCGGTGCACACCTCTAGGTACGTGTCCGAGGACTGGTGCAACCACCCTACGTAATTCATTCAAATTCTAGTTTTCCTACATGTTAATGAGCTGTTCATGAATGACGCCCACTTCTCTCGAACCACCCTTCTCCCTTGTCCACCATTTTCCGATACCCACCCCCTAGACGTCATTTATGGACAGCCTCCTTAAGAGAATTTCAACGATTATTTTGTTAGTCTCGGTCATATGACTAACCATTTTATTTATACCCTGCCGACGAAATTTCTATTCAACTCTATTTACATAACATTTGAAAAACTCCGCATCACTTTCAATAATAAAAACAAATCAAAACAAACGAAAAAAAAACTAAAACAAAATTCTAAAATGATATTCCGATTTTTATGGAACTCATGAACCAATCAAAGGAGAGAGCTGAATTTTCGCATATTTTTGTATGCATACAATCATTGCACATTGCACAATCATATCAAAATAGATTTAAAAAAATGAATTCAAATCTGAATTAATAAAGCAATAAAAAAAAACTATAAATTCCATTCTGAATGAGATTTGGAAACCAGACGGACATATTATGTCGAACTTCACCGTGATAGTATTACGTTTCAATGTCAAATCGGTAACACTTTTAATTTTTACAAAAATTATAATTTCTTCTGAATGGGATTAGACGCTCTAACATTTATTCATCCATTCAGCTCGTTTTGACAGAACACAGAAGAACTACACTCACGTTAACGCTCCTTATCATTCATAATAAAAGTCCATTCATTGGTTCAACAGAATCAATGCACTTTACCACTTTATTGATACTTTTTTCGTAACACATCGATTGAATAAAGAGATTTCTTTTCTGTGGACTTTTTGTTTTCTTCTTTTTTTGATGAGTCTATTTCGAACGTGAATTTACATGTGTGCGGTCTTGTATACGAACATCACCACTTTTTTTTTGAACTCATTTCAACATTTCTGTTATCAAATCATACAAGTTTTAGCTCGGTTGTTATTTCAAGTGTATCCGACAATAGAGTTAGCGATACGAAAACACAAACACACACTATCGGTACATTAGCTTGCATTGATAAAATTGAGTAAATATTTTTATAATAAAAATCTGCTGGCGACTGATTAACCGAAAATAATTTGAACTGGCTAAACAGCACCCGAATATTAATGTTATTATGTCTGTAGTGAAGTATAATATTCCGAACGAATACATGAGCTGGACTTATAATAAGAATGTTGTTGCATACACGATTCTTACTGTGAATGTCTGATGTAGTGAACTCAAAACACATTTTTTTTTTAAACCAGAATTTGGGGCAGTGGCTCCGTAAAAGAAAACATCGGAAAGAATTAGGCACGTGTGGTAGAGCACAAGATGTTTGGCGATTTGCTTTTTTTTAAATATTGTCAGTCAATATGATGAATAAAAGTGTGTAATCTGTTCGGAATGCACTGATGCACACTCTTCTACACAGAATCGCGTAGAGCTTATTCCAGTTTCATTCGTTTTTTAAGCTGTATTCGAACTATTGCGTTCTATTGGATCTAACTTCTTTTGATCAAAGATTCCATAGAATCTTTCGTACTTGGATGCAAATTTGATGTTTGAATCGCATGCTAACAGTCGTTTTTACAGTGGATGCTGCGAAAGTAATTCATTTCATCCATCGAAACCATCTTGTGATAAAAGTAAATTCACAAATGTTATTTTGAGCAACAAGATGTTACTGAAGTAAGTTGCTTAAAAAAAACCTAGTGAGTTTTCTTTGGCCATTAAATTGTTTCCTAATCAATGAATTATATAGCAGCAGCAGCAGCAGTAGTCTGGTTTACTGCCTACCACATGCGAAAGCTGCATTTCATGAGAAATGAATCGAAAATGTTCCACCATTAATGACAAGTTTAAACCAAAATATTTCGAAATCCATTGATATTGTTTTAGAGCATGTTTGATTAATTCGAAAGCGGATCAGCAGAATACCAGATAAGGTTCAATGAAGGTTGCTCTAAGGAAAGTCTCACCAATACCGAGCTATTTCAAAACCCAGTTTGTTAGTCACGGGACAATGTCGTGGATTTTGCCATTTGTATTTTGTCAACTCTACTAAAGTGCATGTCGCATCGTCAGCACGTCCACCTTTTTGGGATAAGAGTGCTGACAGTGTACACCTTTCAGAAACGACA
>JANTFA010152627.1:0-11024 GCA_026413405.1 Phytosciara flavipes
AAGGTGTTCCTTAGATGCTATGAACGACGGACCACCTGCATGCTTCGACACTTTCAGTCAAAAGATCGACTCGGCCACTGTTACCCCTTGGAGATGTGTATGTTAGGCTGTTTAATCTAGAATATGCTCAATGGAAAAAAAGTTTACGAAATGCAACATCGCATAATATAAACTTAAACCACCGGAAAAACCATTGGTTAATCGATAATCTTCAAAGTGAAGAAAAAGAATTGACTTATAGGTATACACACACATATGCTCAAGCCGGGGCCCAAAAATTATGATTTATTAACAGCACAAGGAACGGAAAGTAGAGAATATAAATTTAAACAACACACAGCCACACGCACACACTCACTGCAAACTGCGATAATTCAGAAGCAAACAATTTTGTTAAAATGCGGATGTTCGAGTTAAAAAATTGGTTTTTAGTTTTTCTCTCAGTTTTTTTTTGAATTTTTTTTTTATTGGACTGTAGATCCTAATCATTTTTTTTTTCTTTTCAAAAAACCGAATGACCGACGATTTAGAGGATATGGATCTCTCATAACAGCAACATAAAAAAAAATAAAAAGTTCGAACAATTAAGAAACAAATTTCGTTTTGTTAATCTGAATCTGAACAAAGGTAATTGATGGAATAAAAGATATGGAAATTGTTGACAATAAAATTGGTTATAAATTGGCATAACTAAAGTATAAATATTTTGTAACTGAGAGAGTTATTTTGTGACACTGATATTCATTATAATATTCATATGAAGCTAATATCTGATAATCCAATTAACTTTTTTTTCTTATGTAGAAAAAGGTTAACACAAATATTTACATAGTTAACATTATAAAATAATTAATGGCATAGTTAAAATTTAAAATGAATAAAGAAGACGAAGAGAAGAAGGTAGAGAAACCAAAAGGAAAAAAAAAGATTCTAAAAATATTCAAAAACAACTATTTTTACGATGGTTCTTTGTCAACCAATAATCTACAACAACATATAAAATAACATAAAAATTAATTCTAACAAAATTTATTGATACACTTTGAATTCGAAATGGGAATGGAACAGAAGAGTAAAAAAAACAACAACGAACAAATCTTGTTGTTACAACGTTTTGTTTACACTCATTCCAATATATAATCAATTTTTTTTCTTCCTTTTTCTTATTCTTCTTCTTCTTCTTCTCCGAATTCAACTGTTTCTCGTGCGTGTGGTTTTCAATTTTTTGTTTTGTTTTAGTTTTCGTTGTTTTCATCACAAAAACCGTATTTTACTATACACAGGTTAGTCGCGGTTAGTTTCAAACACGAATTAAGAAAGACAAAAGTTCATTTCGTTTGGATGTCCTGTACTTAATACAATCTTGTATGTGGTCACATTCTTTTTTCTCTCTCTCTCTCTTGGTGGAAAGAAAATCAACGTTTTTCTTTGCCAAATGCATCAGGAGGCGCAGAAAGTTGAATACGATAGGGCTCTTCCCTTCAATTTTTGTATATATTCGGTGTATCGAGTCTATTTCGTATAAATCCGTATAAGTTTGACAGCTGTCACCTGGAAAATCTTATTTTACGCATTGTATTTTGATCAATCAAAATTCCAGTGTGTAGTGTGTGATCTCAGGGATCCGGCAGAGTATTTAATTTGTCAATCGGATCAATATCGGCTGAGCGATAAGACTTTGGAAACGTTTGCAATGTGCAAATTAGTAGGGGTAAGCCATAAGCTCACGCGATTTCGTAAAAAGACCTCGTAAACTCAAATTTTACGAAGTACGTAAGTTCGTAAAGCTGTGGAAAGTGGAACCCGTTTGAAATTTACGAAATCGCGTAAAATCAAGTCTTACGTGCATATAGCGCACCCATGTACCTTTGACTTTTCTCGTAAAGTTGAATTTACGAAGTCAACTTACGACTTTTACGCAGACTGTTGACTTCGACCAATCAGGGAGCCGCATTTATTTACGAAGTTGGAAATATTCTACACACGTGAGGACCGTATCTTCTGAATACGAAGTTTATCTCGTAAAGTTTGATGAATGTCCCATTTGTGTCTTCATCTGATTTTTTATTGTTTTCAAATTAAATATTCCATGTAGACACCACGAGCACGCATGGAAATGGTTAATATCCACAATTAAATTGTCTTGTAAGCTCCGATTTTTCGGATGAGTCTAGGTTCAAAACAAATCAAGCAAGAATGCGTAGCAAGAAAGAATGCTCACTTTCTATAAGTTTGGTTTTCTGCTTCTGCGTGGCATTTTGCTTCGAAACTTCAAACTTTAACGAATCTGTTTTACGCACCAATTTTACGAATATGGTAAAAAGGTCGCACCCATTGAGGTGAATCTTCACAAAGAAATTGCGTGAAATTTCAACTTACGAGCTAATTTTACGAAACCGCGTAAGCTTTGGGTTTACCCCTAGTATATTACGTCACTAGAAACAAAAATGTTCGTTTTGGACCCAGGTGATGAAAACGTAGAAAGGAGCACCAAGGACATTGTCGCCACCGTGGTCAGAAACAAAAGTATGTTTTACCCTCAAATACACTCACTGTAAGAACTCCAAATGTGAGGCAAATGTAACAAAATTGTTCAACCCAACGCATTTGATGGAAATAAAATAAAACTGGGAACAGACTGACATCAGTGGAAACGAAAAAGTGATGTTTTGAAGACTCTCTATCTGGTGAGAGAATGTGACGTTTTTGGTACGCCTGAATGAAAATTTGTTTTTCGAAAGTCTTAGCACTCGTTACCACTCGATACACCGGCACTATGTTCGATGAAAATCCGTAGCGTAATAAATTTGAAATAATACTGAAGTATGCTGAATATATACAAAAATGCAGGGACTAGCCCTAACATAAGACCGTATCCACCTTATCTGTACATAAAATCCGTATATTGTTCGACAAAAATTACATTTTATAAAGTGAATCAAATCAATTTCGCTTTTCTGGTGTGTTATCAGTGTTTTAATGCGTTCGTTTTTCGAATCTGTTATGTTAAAAAAATGTTGTTGAGAGTTTTTTTTTACGTGAAATACGAGGATAAGATTTGTCCGACAGATGACGCTTTTGTAGAAGCAATTTTTCCGGCAAATATGGAGCCGAATAACTGAACTGTGGACTTTTGAAATGTTATCAAACGGAAACTTCTTAGGTTGAAAAGTAGAGCGACGAATGAGAATTCAAAATCAGAACCTTCATTGAACTAAAAAGTATATTGAGGGCAATGAAAGAGCAGATGAGCTAGCTAGAAGATTTGGACCAGAACCGTGCTCTCCGATCCCTCAATCATTACGTGCGAAAGCTTTGAATGATTGAGTGAAAAGTAAACACGATGATCGCTAGAAAGCGAATGAAGAAAGCGTTCACACGAAATGCTTCTTTCCGACACCCAACTATAAATGGGCCGAAGATTTGCTCGAAATGGATCGAAGTTTCGTCAGCAGGGTGGTAGGAGCGATTAAAGGACATTGCGGGCTGAATCAACACCTAAATAAGTTGAGGCTTTCGAACACTTTGATCTGGAAGACTAAACTGGGATGCATTTAATATGTAACTGCCCAAAGTTGCTTAAACACGGTCGCACCATGTTGGGAGACTGTGAGGTGGTTACTTCAAAGGTTGCTGCTGTGGGACCTGACATTCTAGCAGTGACTGGTAGGCTAAGGCTATCATGACTTATGTGATGACCGGGATAGAAACAAAGGATCAACAGATCTCTGTTTAAGAAATCGGTCGTCCCTAACTGATAAATCTAAAATAAATGAATCTGAACTAAAGAATTGCTCAGGTAGACCCACCGACATTGCATTCTAATATCACAATTTGACTCTGGGAAGAAGAAAAGTATAGGAACACTGCTAGAAACACAGACGCCATCACTCTGACGATGATAATTGAAAGAGTTTTCACTCCAAAACGCCATCTTCGCCACCCGCTCGATGTTCCCATATCCTATTCATATGTTAGAGCATCCGTCACCGATATACATGTGTATTTCACTGTACAGGTGTATTATATTACCTATACGTTATTTATATCACATGGTATAATATACCAAACAGCACCACTAACAACAACAACAACAACGGCGACGACTTCACCATATTACCTGAGAATGTGTCCAATTTTCTATATAGCAATGTTTTGTCTAAATAAATATCATTAAGTACTGATTTATTAGCAGTCAAGGTGGTTTCTTCTCTCTTATTTATTCGTAGGATAAATTAATAATTTATTTATGTAACTGCTACTGAACCGAACGAAGACAAAAAAAATAATACACCGACCGAACACATGTATTTTTTGAATAAATTTTTCGTTTCGAATCTAAGAGAAAAAAGTTTTTTTTCTCCTTCTTTTTCGTCTGATAAATTTATCTGGTGTTGAATGTTTTTCTCATAAAATGAATATTTGTTTTCCAACTTTTGATATTAAAAAATTTAATTTTATTGTTTATCATATAAAAATGTGAAATTTTATCTAAAAATTTTTTTCTGTTTTTTTTAATTTTTTCGACTTTATTACATTGAATCGCCGTTCATTTGATATATGAGAAATATTCATATTATTTTGAATGACCTGAGGATAAGAATATACTCCTGGGAAACAAGGAATTGAAAAATTGCTGTCGACTATAAATTTAACTCTTTTTTTTGTTTCAAAATTTTATTCATAATTTTTGTATATTTCAATAATGAACTCTGTGTGTTTCACTTTTGAAAGGAATACGAAATAGTTATTCTCCTACCAAGGTAGGTATGAAGGTATTTTTTCGCACTAGATGTCCGATTTTGTTGATCCGAGGCGAATCCGAAACACCTTACTGTTCATTCCTTTATTTGTATTTTCATCTTCCCCTAGATGAAGATTTCTCGAGCTGACGAAATCATAAACTTTGAATAGAAGAAAGGTTGGTGTGCTTCGATGGTGATGGAATGGTGTCGCGAAAGGCGCGATGAAGTTTCACTTAAAGCAAATTGGCCCTTTCAAGAAAGAGTGAAAACGAATTTTTCATGTGGTGGAAGAGCATGAATATGGCACGCAAAAGAAGGATTTTATCAGATAAGTATAGGTCGAATTAGCAAGACGGATAGTGTACAGAGAAGATAACTCTTCATTGAATAAATTTCCTCATTTGCTCATAAAGTAAATAGTCCAACTGGCAATCGAGCGACGCAGTTGTTGTTAGTTGCCCTAGTACCATATTAAGGCATATAAGTGCAAGCATGACGAGTGGCGACCAGCGCTGTTTAGGCGGAAGTGACCATTGTGCATCATCTCCACCGGAGGTACACTTCGATCACTACGCAGCAAACTTGTGTGGTCTCGAGGCTCAATCGGTATGGCCTAGACCTTACCATTAGTCTCTTAAAAATGGCAGTCTGTACTGGAATAGGGCCCAGCCCAATCTCGTTCATGTAAAGTCTGAGTCTGAGTCTGTCTCTATCCAATAGATGCATGGCCTGAACAATAGGTCAATGGACTATCAACTTTTGATTGTCTCTTAGTATTTTGAGGAAAACTTTTTAACCAAAATTGTGAAACATCATCTTAGTTCCTACAAGAAAAACCGGATCCCATATGTAACGTGTAAACTACGATGTCCGTAAGTGCGCCAAAAATATTTGAATGTATTTCAATGAATTCTTTGTCAAACTTACGCTACCACCATACAATAACTGTGCGTCAAAATAGAAATTTTTGCGTTTCTTTTTGAATCCGAAGCGCACTTACGGTGTACGGTGTCAATACCCAAATTTTAAATTGCCAGATTGGCTAATTAAAATCAAACTGAACTGCAGAACGAGACCATTTTGTGAGAGTTTTTCTGGATTTTGTCGAAATATTTGGTTCGATTTCATGAAAAATCGGCTGAATACCGCAGCGGCGGCGAAATATCGGCGGCTAACATGACTGGTTACCTCTTAGATCATTAAATGAAATAAATTTTATGCACACAATGTTATAACCTGACTTTGCATAATCTAGTCTCGTCTCGTCACCGAAAATAAAATAGGCAAAAATTGAATTCATTCATTGTACACAGTCACCGAAATTTTGTTTGTTTTACCCATGGATGAACCACCAACAATTTGCACATATAGAAAACGCACGATATACTCTTGTTAATCTCTAAAAATACTTTAAATTCCTGCAAATGTGGTTTCATTGGAAATTGGAAATATTTAGACAATGTTTCGGATATCAGGCATGATATAGTTTTTTGGCACGCTTGCAAGGTATTTTTCATTTAATTGTTTTTTTGTTCGTTTTTCTGTTGTTGTTTTTTCTGGTTTTGTTTAATTGTTGTGCTCTCTTTTCGTTTAGGTAAGTTTAAAATTGATACAAAGGTTGAGACGTGAAATAGACGAAAAAATAAAAATGTTTGTCAAAATGCGAAATGTGTACAAAAACGAGTTTTCTATTTTACTTTGAAAGATGTGCAGTCTATAGGGATAGTGATAGAACGACATCGTCTCTACTTACTGTGCACCGGCTTACAGAATCATCCTCGTCTCCGTTTGTTCGTAAATCCAATGCGATTTTGCAAATTTCTTTGTTATGTCTTCATTAAACAGTAGAAGGTGGGTGGGGGGGGTAGAGTCACAACGAAAGTAATTTAAGACGGTATACACATAGATATATATAAAAAGATGTCTAAGACCAAGATAAGCGCATTAAAATTTAATTTATCACAACAGATTCCGAAAACAATTATTAAAAAAGCTTTAAAAGAAAACCGAAATTAAAGTTCATTTAATTGAGTTAATTTACTAATATTATTTCAACTGAGTTAACTTTATGGAATATCATTTACGGTCACATAAGCATTTTCTGATTACATGTGTGGCTGCTTCAGACAGACGTCAAGGACAGTAACATATTATTGTATGTATGTATTTATATGAATTCGAAACAATTTAGTTTTGAAAATGTATTCGAATAATATGGGTGTTTTTGAACAATGGTGGCGGTGGTGGTGGTGATGGGATGTCGTTGAGTTTGGGTACTTTAACTTAATAGAGAAAACATGTGTCATCGAATCCGTTTCAGAAGAGGAATAAATTAACGTGTCGTTGGATTTTAAATGAACATAATACGCACACAGAGTAAGTCAACCCTAAAATAGACATAGGCAAGAATGGAAATGTTTATTTGAAATATATTTTGGAAATTTATCTAATCCATAAAATGTTATTAAGCCGTTCAACAGGTTCGACTAATTTATCAATGCCTTTTTTCCTTCAATCGATTCTGCACGCAACAAATTATGTGTTTATGTTACAATAAAAAAGAAAAAGCCTGCGAACAAGTAAGGCATAAGCTCGACGACTATCGCTTAGTAAGTGTGTACGTTTTCGCAAAGTACATAAACAGAGAGCAGGTGATGCAAGTCCGCGAAAATGTGACGCTTGACTCATATGATATTGTCATAGTCCGTTGCCAAATCGCAACGTATAAAAATATGCCATCAGCGGCTCTAACGACTTCGTTGCCCTCTTTTCGTTAACTTTTGGACAATTCAGTCACTGATGATATTTGTGGGATGTCGTCTGAATTGAAAGTGAACATAGAAACAAATTTGGTTGACTTCACTTGTGAATTCCTTGATTTAAAAAATAAAATAGTCGCCTAGCCGCTGTTTCATGTCGACATAGCCCCAGCAAACAGCATGCAATTATTTTTTGGCTAGCCGCCGTCGGCTCTTTTTAATCGTCTTTTTCGTATGCTGTTACACGATTCATTCATACCGTGATTTCTACAAATTCTACAAAAACAGATGTAAATTTGGGTGTTAAGTTCCCCACTTTGCGTTTGGATAATTGAGAAACGTATGGGTTTTAGTTCGTTTGTTTTCAAAGCTTTCGCTCACAGAACACTGAGCTTCATCAGGGAGGAAACTACACTAAATTGACTTACTGAGAAAATGTTGAAATTGATTTTGGATTATCCTTGCTAGAAGTGGTGACAAAATCTACCGTGCTGAAGTAGTCGCCAATTTTGCATTTGGTTGATACACGCTTGTAGCACTATTTGCGGTCCAGCCTGCAAAACAACATGAAAAGACAGAACAACAATTCTTCCTTTGGAGCATAGAAGTTCAAGTCGTTGATCAGGTCACGTCAGGCCAGGTTATTTCATGTCAAATGTCAGTGCGAAGCTGCCAAATAAATACCCCTATTATTTGGCGGCGTCGGACGAAGGACATTTAATTGGACGTAAGATCTGCCTTGTAAATATGAAAAGGGTCCAACTGGGTTTCCCGGACGAAATGATTCATACAAAAAAAGCAAAACGGTGAGTCAATACAATTTTGTAATTTAATGGAATGAGACAAAAACTTTACAAAAAGATCACAATTTGTGGAAAAATCGTCTTAGACGTTGTTCTGCTAATTTGCAATAAACAGATCGTTATTATGTACACATTGAACGAGCCATATTTAAACATTTTCACCCATAAAAAGTAAATAAACGTGTGCACCATTTTATATCAACGAAGACAAATCTTTCTGTAAAATAATCACAAAAATTCATTATTCGTTGAGTAAATTTTGCAGTCTTTGTGAGGATGTTACATTATTTAGTATAGAATGGTAAGTTAAACATCAAATGTTTATACCCAGTGGATACGTAAAGTTATTGTGGAGGTAACCGTAATGTCGGCACGAACTTTGAACTGAACAGTGTAGCAGAGTTATAAGATATATTTGGAGGAAAAGTAACGCGAGAAACCATTGAAAGCAAAACAGTAGATTCCATTGGATGCAGTGGATTTTATTCGTTACATGAGAGATCAATTCGTGATACGAGCGGAACTCACAATTCTGTTTAGCAACAAGATTTAGAAGCTGAGGCTGATTGGTGTTGCGGTACATTTCGCCCCCAAGAACTTAGCATTCCAGAAGAACAGTGTTTTAAAAGGCACGAGTCAGATTGTCCATTCACAACATTCAGTACATTCAGTGTGTTGAATTATTTGCAACATTTGCTAAGAAAAACGAATGAATGCAACGCGGCGCCATCTAGGTATCAATTCTCTGGAATCAAGACGTTTTTCATTAGGAAAAAACAAACAAAAAAGCCGATGAAAGAGGCTCATACTTCTTGCAAAATGTTGATCCCTTAATCAAGAAAACCAACAACAACGATGACAACACTGTTGCGCCCCACGCGTAGTGTTGTGGTTGTGTCATGTTTGACACGTGTATCGAATGTATAAGGCAAGGTTGCGAGACAACGCGTTAAGACACCTCCCGAAGGCGGTGGCACACGAAGTTTCTAGTGGCTTCTCCATTGACTTAGAAGAGAAAATTTTCTGCACTAAATATTTTGTATGGAGAAAATTCACTGAACTAGCCGATATTGTGTGCCACCCGCCTCGTGGGTGTCTTAGTCTTAACCTGTTTTTTTTTCTTCAAAAGATTGGTTTGAGGAGGGCGAAAACAGGTTGAATTTTATTAGTCTCGGCGTCAACTATCAAACATTCATGCTCGGAAAGAAAATTGAGATTTGAGTTCAGTTTAAATTTGTATTTGATTCATCTCATTTGGTTGATTGGGTGGGCATTACAACAAGTTTCTGTGAGAGCCAAACGCACATGTAACAACTATTTTCCGTAGGGGGCAGGCATTAAAAGATATAAATTTAAAATTACCGATAACAGTGTTGCCGGCTTTGTCAGAATGGGAAGTTGGCAAATTCAACCGAATTATTTCCTTTCATTTAACTCGTATGTTTTTCGCAATGTCTTCAAAATGTCATTATTTGAATTTATTGTTTAACATGAAATGACATAAAAAGTGTATACATTCGCATACGACATCTTTATATATGTTTCGTTATATGTACAATGCATAAATATTCTGTTATTTATTTTATATTTTTGAAACGTTCTCGCTAAAAAGAGATCAAAGAAAAAAAATTATTGTTCACAATTTCACATATGATTCAAGAAAAAAGAAATAAGTCGAATAATAATGATACTGTTTCCTTTGCCGCTCCGTTGTCTTTCTACACTTGAGTCGCAGTTAAACCTACAAATTATTGGTGTACGATATAATATGTGAAAAATCAAAAGATTTAACGACTAACGTGATGATATCAATAAGTTTTCAATTTTCCGACACTTTAGGATTGTGAATTTGATTTGTCTATTTTGTATATCACTTTTATAAGCACATGCATATGGAAACTTAACTTTTAATTTATAAGTCAAACCTTCTAATAACCGTCAGTAAATACGAAACTGAAATAGCAGCATCCCTAATTTTAAAAACCCCACATATGGCATAAGAAGACATATAAGATTACCATCAGTCAGTGAAACAAAGAATCGAACTCGAATGGGCAGCACGACCGCCAGAACGAAGTACGAACAGCAATCACAAAATTGGTAACAAGAACAAGTGGCAATGGACCGATCGAAGTTAGGAGCTATGGGAAGGCTTCATCGAGGATCGAGGATCAATGGATATTGTAGAGGCTATAAGGGAAGAAGGAGAAAAATCGATGATCACTAACTCTTCGTGATATTGTTCAGAACTGTGACATTCTTAACGATTGACCAGCGATTTGTTATAATGTAATCAATTTAATTTTTCGTCACTCCATCTGCACTCGCCCAAGTCCGTTTTCGTTGAATTTTTCCACTAAAAAATGAGTGCATTGTGGATAAATCGTGTTGCTCTAGGAAATTCAGTAGTGTGTCACCACGTTTGTTCGAGAATCGAGTCACTGGATCGTGAGCTAGAAGCTTCAGAGTCAGGCTAAGTAGGGTCCTAAGTGTTTTTCGCATATGAATCGAGTAAATTTCATCCCACATCATTGAATCTGGTTCCATTTGAAGGTTTCGCCAATATCAATCTAGAGAACAAACGTTTATTGAACTCTTCCTATAAAACTGGCACTCTGCTTGACATTAGGGTGTTGATTTCCTCGATTCTTCGGTCCCGACAGTGAATCAAAAAACACAAAAAAAAACTTTGTTTTTTGGGCGTTTCGCGATCATTT